>VTPC01001043.1:0-18079 GCA_011009095.1 Ignelater luminosus
GAGGAGTTAGTCACTTTCCTGATAATGCTTCTAATCCTCGTAAAAAACCGTGGTGTAATTCTTCTCTTAAGGTACTTTACAAAAAATAATAGCAAATTTAAAATAAACTAATTTCAAGTTTTACAGGCCACTACAGATTTCTGGAACTGTAATAAACTTTGGTTACATACATGGAATTTAGGTCGTAACGAGGATTCCTACCTGCAAGTAGATTATGTAAGAGTTTATGCAGTGTGAATGTGATGTTTCCTTAAATAAAGAAACTAATTAATTTTAAACTTTTGTTTTTGATTTTCTTCAGAATATGTAAGTTTGTTAATGGTGTTGCTACAATATGAAACTGTATCAGAACAGCTCAGATAGTTCTTCGAAAGTTAAAATACAGACTTTGGAGGATTTGCTGAGCCAGAATTAGGGATACTTTTCTAGTGCACCCTCTCCAACGTTTACGAGATACAGGATGTCAAAGTTCAAGATTGTTTTGTTGGTTTTAGACATGAGTGTTTATTCTTTGGTGACTACGGTCATTATAGGGCAAGAAAAAATATGGCGTACCACCTTTTTGAACAATTATGTTAAACCACTGAAAAGGAAAACAGTAGCTAACCTCGTCTATAAAATCCTAAATTTATCATTTAGGAACAAAAATAAATGCTTTGTATCTTTTCATGGTATACGTTATTTTCGAGTATAATCGAAATTCTTTTCATATCCTACTAAATTATGCAATCTGACTTTTAGTGGGACACGTTTTTCCATAACCCTTATAGCTAGTTTTGCCACACTGATAACATTTTACTGTTATGGAAAGCTCTCTTCCAAATTTTAGCATAAGCACCTTTACTTTCTATTAGAGTTTTTCCATAATGTTACCTATACTTGTTATGGTTATTATATTCCATTGTTTGAAATTTCCATTTTGTCGACTTCTTTCAATAATAATCTTTATATTGAACATCTGGTTTGAACATACTTTTGGGTATAATATTAACATCAACAGATTTTCAAAAAAACTCATTATCAATTTGATCAATTTTGTTCTAGGAATTACGGCAAAAATTAAAAATTTCTTATTATATCTTTTGTCTCCTCCTCCAGAATGAGGTTAAAAAAATTACTTTCGCATGCTCACCCTCTGCAGAAATCAAATTGTGAAGTCTCATTTCAAAGTTGTCAATTGCGGATTTTATAGTTTAGTTTGGGATATTTTCAGTTTCCTCTCTAATCAACAATTCGAGTTCCTCAAGCGCTGAAGAGGTTCTAGCAAATACGGCATTCTTCAAGTGACCCCATAAGAAGAAGTCGCATTGATTGAGATTCGGTGAGTAGGGTGGCCACTTAATTCCACAATTTTTCTTTTTTGGATAATCTAAGGTAATGATACGCTCTTGGAATGGTCAATAGAAAAAATCAAAGTCAGCGTCTGTACGATGTGACCTCCCACCAAGTAGCTGATGCAGTTGAATCTTATAAGGAAAGAGCTCAAGGTGTTGTCTCGCCATTCGCCAAACCGATGTATTAGAAAATCCCAATTTTCTTCCTACTTGGGCTTCTGAAGTTGAGGGTTTCTCTTTAAACAGATCTGTAACTTTTCTAACATTATCTCGATATATATACTGTGGGTTCTAGCCCTCCTCTTGGCCTATCCTCAACTGAGTCGGACTCTTCAAATCTCTTGATCAAGGATGAAATGAAATTAGGCGAAGGTTTGTCTCCTCCAAAATTGAAATGCGATCTGAAAATAATTAAAACAACAGTGAAGATTTGAGTGATTTAATGACTAAAAACATACCAAAAATAAATCATATGGCTCATGACGTAAATGAGTAGGGGCAAACTGGTGTCTTCATTATTGCCTGAAAGACACTGATACATATCTGACAAGCAATGCCTGGACTTTGCAAGATAATAGAGTTTGTTGAACTAGTAGAGCTTATTGAGTAAATTAATCTTTTCAAAACCAAAGACTACGTATGCTTTTTTCTAAGTATGGAAGTCTGAAAGTTGAAGCTTATGAACACCGCTAAGCTGCTGCTGCTAATAATCTTTTATTAGCCCTCCCTCAGAAAAATGCTGTTTATAATTCATAGATCGTTTGCGCTGGTAGATCGCTGGTTTTTGCTTCACTAAGCAGAATTTAGAAAACATTGCACTGTAAAACACGAAGATGTACTAATCAAAAGAGATGCTTAGAATAACTACAGTAAACTGTTAACAAGAGATGAAATAAAATAGATAGAATTGGAGTAAGGAAGCTTTTCACAGGTCGATAACAAGTGGAACTGAAATTGGAATGTAGATCGCTGAATTACATTATTGGACTCCTCTAAATGGAGCCGCAGCAAATAACAGTAGCATTCACTTCATTCCGAGCTAGAGCAAGCATCAACGCGCCCTGAGAAAAGCTAAACAAAAAAGAATACGATCAAGTAAACAATATTGACGGTAGCATCATTTTTAAGACTTATTTCTAAACATTTTGAGTCGTTGCCTAATAGTGAATATTTATCAGGAAACTCTAACTGGTTCAAAGTTAGGAAACAATTGCAAAGAATCTACAATGTCAATGTTTTGGAGGTCTAGCGGGGAAAGTAAGTGGAGGACATTTGCAAAGTTTTAAGGAAATACTAATGTGGTTTAAACATACGCTAAAGCTTAGCTATGGGCTAAGGCTGGGCTACTGGAGAAAATTGGAGTTATTTAATTCAATCAATACATTTCTCTTTCTAGTTCAAAAACGGCTCGGCGGATCTTTAATTTTCTTAGATGTAAAAGATTGAGAATTTTACATTCTTTAAAATGATATATCACACATGGGGTAGTGCCATTTAAGATTCTTGAGAGGGGGTGGCTGGGGAAAAGGGTGAAAGTTTCCCAACTGATTACAATAGGTTATTAAATGTCCCCCTCCAAAACAAAATCGATGTGTTTCAGCGATTCTTAATAATTTTATTAATTAAAGAGTTATTCAAGGTGGGAAGTTTTCAAATGGAAGCCCTCATATTTAAAGTTGACATATTCGTATTTGTCTAATTCTCTCTTCGTATAATAAGTATTGCTTTCTCCCTTACCTACCAGAGTTATAAAAAATGTTCAATAACAAGAAAATCCTTTACATACTGCATATTCTATAACTATAGCCAAATTTTCCGTTATTTTCAATCTTTGTAAATGCAGAGTGTGGTACTAGAAGAAATGAAAAAATGTTTCAAATGTATATTTGTGTGAATATCACGTCAATAAAGTTAGCACCCCCGCATTTGCGCAAATGAAAAAAAGTCTATAATTTAGGACTAATTTAAGACTAATTTGTACCCAAAAAATTAGAATTTGTACCCACGTCGTTTAGCCACAATACCATTTTGAAAAGTGAGGGTGCTAGCTTCACTCAAGCCAGCACCCCCCCTTTCACCAACTACGAAACATTTTGCATAACTGCATAGAACTAATATAAGACTAATTTGTACCCAAATGCATTTTTGTTATAAACAATCTGTTTAAGCAGCAATAGCATAATTAGCCCAATAGAATTATGTTTTTACCCAAAAAAAATTGTATACCAGATAATTTCTTTTGGACCTTAAAGAGCTTAGATTGTAGTATAAGATCCCAAAAGTCCGGAAAAATTCCACTGGTGCGTTTTCCAGAAAAGCAGGAAAAGCGCGGAAAGTTGGCATTTCTTTGAACGCTCGTAGTAGCTAGACTGTTAATCGTAGAGAGATCATTGTTACTCAAAGTATTTTTCTCGGTTTTGCTTGGATTAATCGAAATTTCACCCAAACAGCAGTTGTGCTTTGTTTTACTAGCTTTAATTTGATAGCAATAAAAATGAAATTTAATGAAAGAGGGACGAGTAATATTGGGGATGTAGTAAAGAAAATGGCATTGTTTCATATAATAGTCACCAACCTGCCAGCATAAAACTAACTTCTGAAGTATTTTAACAATAATTACATACTCTTATATATTGACCACCTTGTGACCTGCCTAGC
Source organism: Ignelater luminosus (assembly GCA_011009095.1). NCBI lineage: Eukaryota > Metazoa > Arthropoda > Insecta > Coleoptera > Elateridae > Ignelater > Ignelater luminosus. Next base: position 3,993 of record VTPC01001043.1, read on the forward strand.
ACATTTCGTAAACTCGCAAGGACTTCTTTTTGAACAGACTACATCAGAATTTGATTTTTCGTTCAAAAATTTTGAAAACATTTTTATTCTGTTCAAAACATGTCAAAACTCTTTTGTTTTGCCAGATCTCTTAAGAATACTTATTGTTCTCGAAAGAATCAAGGGCAAAACCTAACAGAATTCTTTGTTTTTTTGCCACAACTTTTCAAAACTCATTCGCAGTTCTTAAACTCTTCAGCACTTTTTGATCTGATCTGAACTCTTTATAACCCTTTATGTTTTAGCGAGAACTCTTCGATTTTTGTCGAGTATTCTTTACAACTTTTTCGTTCTGCTCACAACTCTTTGTGTTCTACACAGAATTTCTTTGTTTTGCCCAAAACTCTTTATAACTCTTCGTCTTCTACAAAAACTTCTTTATTCTGTGCAGTATTCTTTAGAACTTTATTCATAGAACATATTACTCATCAAAACCCCTGCTTTTTTTCCAGGACTCGTTAGAAATCTTCGTATTTAGACCAGAAATTGAGAAATCTGTGAGATCTGCTGAAAACTCGTCAGTACTGGATAGAGCGAAGAAGTTCTGATGAGTTTGAAGCAGAAGAAAAGAGTACCGAGCCGAATATGTAGAGTTCTCAAGAGTTCTGTGCAGTTCACGACTAGTACTCAAGATTTATGGATAATATGCAAACTTAAATTCAAATATTAGAATTATGAGCTTAAATCAACTTTTAAATTAAACTTTATTTGTCTATCTACTGTTTGCAATATGCACGTGGTGCAATTTTCACTATTATGCAATTGCTGCTTAAACAAATTGTTTATAACAAAAATGCATTTGGGTACAAATTAGTCTTAAATTCAAATATGAGAATTATAGCACCCCCCACTTTTCAAAATGGTATTCTGGCTAAACGGCGTGGGTACAAATTCTAGTTTTCTGGGTACAAATTGGTCTGAAATTAGTCCTAAATGAAAAACTAATTTTTTTTCATTTGCGCAAACGGAGGGGGTGCTAACTTTATTGACGTGTGAATATCAACTTTTATTATTTTGAACTAGTAAAGTTAAATAGTTATGTAGCTTCATTACACCAGTTAAGTTATAAATAAATTACTTTACAGAATTGTCTTTTTAATTATATAATCATATGTATATCAATTTATTAACAAAAAATAATATAACCCTGGATTTGGATACCTTTCTTGCTAGGATCTCAATAAGAATATTTAACATTTTGTTAATCGTTTATGCTTTTAAAAGCTAAATAAAACAAAAACAAAGAAATGTTTTCTATGCCGTGGTGTATACAGTATGTCCAGTTTAAAATGACCTACATGGGGATATTGGAAACGGTAATAGATACAAGGTTGGTTAAATGGGGAAAAGGTTTCGTATTTATATGTCAATAAATAATCCATGGTTACATTGACAATTATCTGCGCCGTTTTAGAGATACAGGGTGAAAACCAAAAAAGTTTATATTCTAAAATCCTGATTTATTTATTTGTTGTTATAGATAAATGAACAATATTTTCAGAAACGAAATAGCGGCTAATGAGCATTTCAAAAATGATTTTACATACTCATATCCAACTTTTGTTTTTGTTATGGGCGCCATATTGGATTTCTACATTTTTGAAATGGTCATAAAAAGAGCTTTTCGACAATGTCCAATATGACTATGTTTAAAGAAGAAAAATTACAAGAAAATACAAAATTAAGATTTAACCATAGTAGGCCTTGAAGTTTCCAAATAATAATTTGCAAACAAATGAGTGAAGATTCTAATTAATTTAATTCTAATTAATATCAATGTAAATGTTCAAACAAAACTCCATTCTGCCGTATGCACCTTCTACACCGATTCAAAACTGCTTCACAAGACTGTCTTAGCATCAACGGAGTAATTCTGTTTACTGCTTCAATGACCGCTTGTTGTAAGGCATCCACTGTTTCGTACTGTCGTGAATAAACTTGAGTTTTTAGATAACCCCATACAAAAAAATCAAGAGGCGTAATATCTGGCGACCTCGCAGGCCATCTTATTGGTCCCCGATTTCCAATCCAATAGTTAGTATATTCATTATTTAAAAAATTAGTAATTACTTGAGTATTGTGTGCAGGTGCCCCATCTTGCTAAAAAACATGTTTTAGAGGGTTGCAATGGGAAGCTCCATGAGAAGATCTGATACATTTGTTTGTAAAAGGTCAAGGTACCTTTCAGAATTAAGGTTTTCATTGAAGAAAAACGGTCCAACGATGTGACTACCAATTATACCTATCCAGACATTAAATCCTCATCTAATCTACTGTCTCACTCCGCGAACCAATTGTGGATTTGTATCTGACCCAAAAACGGTATTTTTCAGATTAAATAAACCGCAATTGGTAAATCGACTTTCGTCTGACCATAAAACTTTCATAGAAAAGTTTAGAATCAGATTTTGACCTCTTATGTACCACTGACAAAATTCTGCTTATCTATTCCAATACATTTCTGCAGCCGTTTTCTTGTTCCTCCGACAGAGAATAAAACCTTTCAACATGTCATATTTTTCACGATTCGAAAAGCGATCTATTTAACACGATATTTGTCCACACAAGAATTGTACATAGACACAAGGAAACTGACAATAACAATTATTTGATTGGTACAAACTGCAATTGTTTTATAAGAATATCAAAAAAATGAAGCCTACTTTAATTTGAATTTTCACTCATTTGTTTCCGAATTATTATTTAGAAACCTCAAGGCCTACTACGGTTAAATCTTAATATTGTAATTTTTTGTACTTTTTCTTCTTTAAACATAGTTATATTGTACATGGTTGAAAAGCTCTTTCTACAACAATTTCAAAAATGTAAAAATCCAATATGGCACCTATAAGAAAAACAAAAGTTGGACACGAGTACGTGAAATCTAGAAGGCCTAGCATTTTTTTGAAGTCGTTTTTGAAATCCTCATTAGCCGCTATTTTGTTTTTGAAAATAGTGTTCATTTATCTGTAATGACAAATAAATAAATCAGGATTTTAGAAAATGAACTTTCTTGGTTTTCACCCTGTATCTTTGAAACGGGGCAGATAATTGTCAATGTAACCATGGATTATTTATTGGCATATAAATACCAAACTTTTTCCCCATTTAACCAACCTTGTATCTATTACCGTTTACAATATCCCCATGTAGGTCATTTTAAAATGGACACACTGTATAGCATAAATTACATAAATTACACAAAAGTTACGGTAATTTATAAAAAATTACATTATAAATTACAAAATCATAAATTACCGGTAATTATACATCACTAATTCTAGTACGTTATTGTTAATGACTAATTTTTTCATTTAAAGTAGTACCTGCCAGTGTTCGAAGTACTGGTTTTCAGGGATAGGTTAAATGGATTTCAACTTTTATAAAATTTCCAAATAGTTCTGTGTAATAAAGCGTAATACTAGTAGGTAACGGCAATAATACCTAATAAACGTAGTCGACAAGTCGATGCGGAGGGATTTCTCCAGATGTAGCATAAGAAATTATTGTATGTGTGCCACAACATGAGAACGAAATTATACTTACTCATCAAGTCAATCGGGTTTTACAGGCTGTGTGAGGCTATAGGGTATAACCCAAACACTTATTTTTAACCAAATTCTTTGAATGAGTTTATTATCGCTAACTGCGCAGCATATCAACTAAGCATTTCTTTTGATTTTAAATAGTTAATTGTTTGTAATTCGTTTCTACTTAATATATACTGTATAACTTCAGGTGAGAGAAAAAATTTTAATGAACATTCAAATATATTAATAAAAAGCAGCTCATCATCAAAATTAACAACTTCTGCTTAATCTAACATCATACAGCTGTTCGGGGTCAAGGACTGTATACAAGGTGTTTTTCGCAATTTTCTTAACTAACCATGCACTTTTAAAAATATCTACAATAATTAATTTTCTATAAAGTATACATTTGTTAAAAAAATACTTAGAAACTCTTACTACTTCCATTATGTCTATTACACCATTGTTAAATTTTTTCAGGTTACACAATACTTATTCCAATGAAGGTTTTAGTTTTTATCTTTGTGGTTGCTTCTACATTTATTTGTGAAACTCATCAATGTAAACCATCAGTGACAACAGCTAGTGGTACTGCTGCACCTACATGGATTTGCTCTGGTCAATTAATTTTCGAAGACCGTTTTGACACTTTGAATCACAACAAATGGAAACATGAAATAACATTAGGCGGTGGAGGAGTAAGTAATGCATTATCCTATGGGACAATCTTTTTGAAAAAAAAAGTTGCCATTCATATTTAAATCATTGCCAAAAACGATTCTCCCATTCAAAGTTTATTTATAAAAAAAAAGAATCTTTTATAGAATTGGGAATTTCAATGGTATACAAACGATTGTGAAAACAGTATAGCGCAAAATGGAGTTTTGAAGATTAAACCAACATTAACGGCAGATTACTTTGGAGAATCTGCCTTAACTTCAAGAACGGTAGGCCTTACTTGTAGGTATGACTAATTTCTTCATTTTAAACTAAATCTTAAATGTCGATCTTTAACCATAGTTGCACAAACTCCGCATTTTACGGATGTGAACGCAGAGGAACGGTTGACAATATTATTAACCCAATAAGAAGTGCAAAATTATATACAAAGGGTACATTTGCTTTTAAATACGGACGTGTAGAGGTTAGAGCTAAAATGCCTGCAGGGGACTGGTTACGGCCAGGTAAACAATATCTTTCTATCAAGTACAAAATAAAAAATAATACAACTGACTGTTATAGCGATTTGGATGTTGCCAAAGCACGATATTTATGGTGAATGGCCAAGATCAGGAGCATTCGATATAGTGACAAGCCGTGGTAATCGTAAGCTTGGTCTAAATGGTGTTAATATTGGCGTACAGCAAATGGCCAGTACTCTTCATTGGGGACCTCGCTATGACAACAATGGATATGACAGAACTCACTGGAAAAAAAATAAAGACGAATTCAATGAAAACTTCCATGTTTACGAATTATTATGGACACCAGATAGCATAACCTTTAAAGTTGACGATGAGTATCTCGGTACTGTAGCTCCCCCTTCCCAAGGCGGCTTTTGGGAACTAGGAGAATTTGGAAAGGGAGGCAAAGAAAGTATATGGAAGAATGGTTCCAAAATTGCCCCGTTTGATCATGAATTTTATTTAATAATTAGTTTGGCTGTTGGGGGAATTTTTTCATACTTTCCTGATGATGCTTCTAATCCTGGTGGAAAGCCATGGAAAGATACTTCTCCCAAGGTAAATTTGCCCAAAACGATAAATCAATGCTTTTTTACAATAAAACAATTTTTAATCTTATAGGCCGCCACAGATTTCTGGAACGGTAAAAAGCAGTGGTTGCCTACATGGAAATTAGGCCGTAGCGAAGATGCCACCCTACAGGTAGATTATGTAAGAGTTTATGCAGTGTAAATTGTGATGTATATTTTTTTAAGTAAAGAGGACTAATTAATTTTCAACTTATCTTTGAGTTTTTGATTTCCTTCATGATAATAGACTACAGGATATCCATAATAACAAATTGACCAGTGTAGAAACGGAAACGTTGGTACGCGCCGATGGCGCTCGAAGGCTAAAAACATAGACTTTGTTAAATTTTTGAGTTAGAATTAGGATTAATCTAAACTAATCTAAGTCCTAAAGTTCACCGTTTCCAAGATACAGGGTGTCAAAGTTTTGCTTATAATACTTTTGTTTTCTTTGACTCGAAAACAATATGAAATAGCAAAATAAAATTTTCTATATGCTTTTTACGCTTTGTTGACTAGGACCATTATAGATGTAGATGCAGTTACTTTACCTTTCTTCGTTATATTATTGTATTTACTTGTAGTATTTCTGTGGATTCTTCATACACTTTAATACCTCTCAAGTCTCATTCTTTTCACTTTTATATTTTACATTTTGTAGCTTCTCAAGTTTAATTATGATATTTGTTTTTTCTACTTTTCTAGTGTTACAAAAAAAATTCTACTCACTTACACAATCTGCGGTTTGACCTTTAGTGGGACAGGTTTGTGACAGTTCACGGTGTTTTGGGAAGCTTTCTTTGATGTTTTGTTAATTACTTTAGCCGCAGCATCTTTACTTTGTATCTTGCTTTCTCCATAATATCAGCGATAATTGTTAATATTGTAATTGTATGCATTATTTGAAATTTTTATTTTGTTTTTTAAGAGAAAGAGAAGGTCGCTGATATCTTTCAGTAATTTTTACACTGAAAAGTTCTGAGTTGGATATACATGTGGCGTATAATGTCAACATCAACAAATGCCCCAAGAAAACCCGTTTCCAATTTGGTTAATTTCTCTTGAAGAATTATTGCAAAAAATAAAAATTTATTGGTACAGGTTTTTTGTTTTTCCCTCCAAAATATCACAATATATGTATATACGTATGTCTGTATCCACATGTCGAACTTTTCGGATTTTCCGAGTTTTGCGGGTCAATTAAGCTTGTTAAACCAGTCGAGTTTGTTAAGTAAGTTTATTTCTTTGTGACTAAAGATTTTCTGCCGACGCTTGCTTTTTTTGTTTATGTTATGTTTTGTTTCTAAGTATCAATTTTCATTGCTACATAGTTAAGACAATATTTCTGTACTTCTTGAATTTAAATCTAGCGAACTGTTTCATCAAGCATTTTATCAGTCTTGACACTCTTGACGTAATTACTGTAGTTTATTGTAGAATTTTAATAATATTCTACTAAATTACGAAATACGATAATATCAACATTAAATGTTCAGCTCGATTTTTCTCAGAATTTTTGTTATGCATCCTTAGGATTTATTTGCATGATCATAAAGGGAAGAAAAATCACTATCGGATTCCACTACTAGAAATGTATATTGTCATTTAATTTTTTTGTGATGACGTCATAACTAAAAAACAAATGAAAGTCGGAAGGTGAATCGCACATTATAATGTGTATTTTTAAAAACCAAAATCGGCCCGTTTCAGCATTTTTAAAAAAACATGTTGAGTTCACTTTTTTTTATAATATTCCATACTTTCATCCCATACTGTATATGTAAAAATGAAGTTCTTTATCTTTATTTTTGTTTTATTATAAACATTACATCGTGTGTTTATTTCATAGTCCTATCTACCCACCACAACTCTATGCAGATTACAAAGCTGGACTTACCCATTATATGTGTAAAGCGATGGGGTCGGAAGAGGGGAAGTTTTTTTAATATTGATTTATGAAAAAAATTTATTCTTCGTAATATTTTTGCTTGCTTTTTAAGTACCAGTACTGTTTCGAAAATTTAAAATTTATTTCTAGTAATATGTAAAAATAAAAAAAATTGTTTATTGTAAGTTATCGTTTTTTAGTCTTTTATTTTTACAGATTATTAGAAATAAATTTTAGATTTTCGAAACAGTACTGGTACTTACAAAGCAAGTAAAAAATATCAAGAAAGGTGTGTGCATAATACATACATGTTATGCGCATCAAAGAGGCCTGTAGATTTTCACAATCAACTATTTCTATCAATTATCTGCCATTGTCACTACATGGCAGTTTTTTTCTTCAAATATCTTCTAATTGAGTTATCATAAAATGCTAAAATTGCTCAATGTATCGTATATCATCTTGCAATGACCTTCAAAAACCTAAATAAAGTTTAGTGCTCAAATAATTAGGGGAGCCAATATCTAAACATTTCGAAATTAGCATGGGATTTCCAATATTGCGTCCGCCGATTCAGAACTAGTTTATAGTTTTTTGATCTCAACGCAGTAAGCAAGGTCAAAAAAACGTGTTATTATTTACAGTTTATCAACAGAGTAGGCATCAACGTTTATGTCGCTTCAGGAAAACAAAAATATTTTATGTTTAGCAAAAGCTATCTATACGTTCTTGTTTATCGTTTGCCGTAATAAATAAATAAAATAAACAAAGAAGAAATTAAAAAAAATAATAAACAATTGTTTACACTGCATAATGGTGAAGGAAATCGACAATAGGCATTTCTGGATTACAGAGCATTCTAAGAAGCACTGTTTATATCTAAAGAGTAATTGAAGGAGAGAGAAGAAGCATGCTTTATACTATTTGTAAATATACGAAAACGTTAAACCCTACGTTATTAGTCTTATCAAATTGCTGTTAAGATGTATGCGGTAGGGTAATTAAAGTTTTATGGACTTAATTTTGTTTTCGTATAAAGGCTACTTAATAAAACAAATAGCCTAATATCCGTTATTAATAACTAACCCTTAAAAAGAATGCATGTTAACCATATACGCATTTGAGTATTTAACTTTCATACTGGTGTACCGGATGGCTCAAATTCGTGGTAAATACCGGGTATCTCAGAAACTAAAAGAACCAAAAAAAATTGAATACACGTTCTTGATCTATTTTTTTCTGTTGAGTTCTTTGGTGCAATCAGAATGTAAATATCTTTTTTTGTTTTTGAGTTCTAGACGAAAACTGATCTTTTTCAAATCTCAAGTGACTGTATCTTAGTTATTTGGAAAAATTATAAAAAATGTTCGCGAACTTTAAAATTTTTGTTTTGTTTAATTGTTTTTAAGTTATAATTATAACATAAAAATTACTTTATATTGTAAAATCCATAAGTCTATAATTAACTGATATCTAACCAATTTTGTGTATATTTCGCTTTTGTTTCTTTGGTACACTATACATTTTTTCTTATTTTTTTACTTGAGTTTTAGCATTACTGAATACAAAAATTCTATACTACTGACAACACAACGCATGCGTGAGAGTTATGATCAACTAAAAATTCCACTTTTCTTTTATTTAACTATCAATTTACGTAGTAAATGTTATTTAAGAACAGAAATCCTAAATTTGTATCTGTTCTACTAAGCTATAAATAACAAGAAGTGTGTAAGGAATGAAATTTTTTAAATCCGGTCCTCACCAACGTATATGCAGGGAATTCTGAACATCATGTCCAGTATAGATAGCAGAAAATATGAGTTTGTCTTCCTCGTGGGCATTTTCACACAATTTATAAAGACAGCAACAACCAGTATCTCTGGCATACCAGTTTCGAAATACAGTCGCAACTCACTGATGTTCCTACGCTTTAACGCTAATTTGGTAAGCGCTAAAGAATAATTATTTAATTTAGTATTTATGCCCCCTTAATGTTTTGTTACAGTTTACTTAATATGTTATTTTTACTGAGAATGTGCTGTACTGATAATAACACGTCTTTTCCCGTCCAAATAATAGTCAGAGATCCATACCCTCGTATTCTGTACTTGTTTTCAAGAAGCCTACATTTTTTACTCTGAAAGTTTTGTTTGAACATCCCAATCGCAAATTCTATGACAATTCAGATCCTGGAGAGCCACACTACCAATAATTTGCAATTTTCCAAAAATCCGAAGTTCTTCACTGCGCAATGGAATTGTTATATCACCAATACTTTTATATTAAGAAAAACAACAGTTTATTTTAAAACTTGTAAAATCTCAAAACATGAATTGTAATGTGAGCATAAACTACTGCACGAATAAATTCTAATTCTTCACTATTACTAAATCAATTACATTTTTCATAGTAACAATCTGTTTATTTATTTCAGGTTACAGGATAGTGAGTGGTGCGTACCTCTTACGATGAAGTATTCCATTTTGATTTTTGTGGTTGTTTCCACATTTATTTATGAAACTCATCAATGTAAACCATCAGCAACAACAGCCAGCGGTAGTTCTGCAGCCACAAGGATATGCTCTGGCGAATTAATCTTCGAAGACAATTTTGATAACTTGAACACCGAGAAATGGAAACATGAAATAACATTAGGCGGTGACGGTGTAAGTTATGCATTATACATTTTTTGGAAACATTAGCTGTCCATATTTAGTAATTAACTAGGATAATTCTTCCACTTAAAATAAAAGTTCGTTCACAAAGCAGAAATTTTTTATAGAACTGGGAATTCCAATGGTATACAAACGACGGTTGAAACAGTAAAGCCGAGAATGGAATTTTAAAGGTTAAACCAACATTAACCTCAGATTTTCTTGGAGAAGCAGGTTTAACATCAAAAACGGTGAACCTTGGTAGTAGGTAAGCATGTCTATCTTTATTTGTAATTGATCTTTGTATTGTTAAGTACATCTTTAACCACAGTTGCACAAACTCCGCATTTTACGGATGTGAGCGCAGAGGAACAATTGCCACTATTATTAATCCAATAAGAAGTGCAAAATTATATACAAAGGGTACATTTGCTTTTAAATACGGACGTTTAGAGATTAGAGCTAAAATGCCTGCAGGGGACTGGTTATGGCCAGGTAAACAGTATCTTTATATCAAGTTCAAAAGAAAAGCTAATACAACTCACTGTTATAGCTATTAGGATGTTGCCAAAGCACGATACTTATGGTGAATGGCCAAAATCAGGGGTATTCGATATAGTTTCAAGTCGTGGTTGGTAATCGCAATCTTGCTGTAAATGGTGTTAATATTGGCGTAAAGCAAATGACCAGTACTCTTCATTGGGGACCTCGCTATAACAAAGATGGATATGCCAGAACTCAGTGGGAAAAAAATAAAGACGAATTTAATGAAAACTTCCATGTTTACGAATTACTATGGACACCAGATAGCATAACCTTTAAAGTTGACGATGAGGTTCTTGGCACTGTAATCCCTCCCCAAGGCGGCTTTTGGGAACTGGGAGAATTTGGAAACGGAGACCGAGAAAGTATATGGGAGCATGGTTCCAAAATTGCCCCGTTTGATCATGAATTTTATTTAATAATTAGTTTGGCTGTTGGGGGAGTTTCTCACTATTTTCCTGATAATGTTGCTAATCCTGGTGGAAAGCCGTGGTCTAATGATTCACCGAAGGTATTTTATCCAAAATGAAAGTCACAGTAAAATGATTTTTTAATTTTACAGGCCGCTACGGATTTCTGGAATGGTAGGAGGCAATGGTTACCTACTTGGAATTTAGGACGTAATGAAGATTCTATCCTACAAGTAGATTATGTAAAAGTTTATGCACTGTAATTGCGATGTATTTAAATATTTGTTACTATAAGTAAAAAGGACTCATTAATTGTAAGAGTTTAAATTCTGGATTTCTATGCTAATACCTATTAGAATATCTATACACATCTTTAATAACAATACATGAATAGTAGCACTTTATTGTTGTTTTATTAAGTTAAGTATACTTTCTGTGTTGTGTATTTATTAAATTGCTTACAAAATAGAAGATAAAGTGATCGCAATACTTGTTGAATTTTACCCAGCCGATTTAAAAAAAGGAAAAAAAACAAATAATTTGAAATGTAGGTAAGCTACAGATTCGAACATCGAAACTTTCGATAGCAAATTTATGTTAACCGCTGAACCACACCGGTGCTTCAGGAGATAGTACTGCGATCGTTTGATTGGTTTTTGTATAATTTAAAAATTTTAATTAATCAAGTGATCTCGACCTCCTTGCAGTTAGATAATTGCTAACTAATGTGCAACTTCTCTTTAGCTAAATTTCATACGATAGGTTAAGATGTACTTTGTCGATATACCTCCTCAACGCATTTCGTCGACATACCTCATGTACGCATCCCGTCAACGCATCGTTTATTAAAAAAATTACGTCGCCGATCTGTAGCTACCTTAAACCCCAACTTATACAATCCATATCAAATCTGCGCATTAACTTTTCTTCTTCTCACTTCAGAAAGCCATCTACATGAATTACGTTTTTCTGTTAAAATAGGATGTCAAGTGGAATGGCAAAGCTGTCTTAATTTCACTTCTGAAAGGACAAGAAGAGGTCTCCTTGTATAATGACATCCAGGACGATAACCTCTTAACTCTACTAACTGGTACCGTCAACAGTCACGAGCAGTGAAAGACATGAAAAGACTACTGTAGTATCCCTATTTAAGACGTTTTGGTTCTATAATTTTTAATTTTATTATTAGATTTGATTTTACTATGGAAATAAACATTATTTCAGAGGACATAATTTAAACGAAACAAATTTAAAGCCATTCTAAATTTTATAAATAAATAGGTATCATCTAAAGTATAATTTGGCTAATGGAAAAATAATAAACTTTCATTAATGGCAAGTGTCGGCAAAAATAATGTAATCGGGGGCAGAGACCCACACGGAGAATCATTTGGTACGTTACTCTTTTTTGACTCTGAAAATTATTATTATTCCCTGAAGCTTTCCCCAGTTTTTATAATATTTGTAATTAATAACATCGTTTGATATTTTTTATTTAAATATACAATAAAGTTAATCCTTGCTTGGGTGTTTGAATTCTAAAGATTCTAATTATGAACAAGTGAAGGGAGACATAAAAATATGGTGGCAGCGTTAAAATAAGAAATTTTCCTCGCTTATCAATTTCTTTGAAATTTTACATTTTTTTTTCAAAATAATTTTTAATGTTAAAATTTAAAATTTTACTTTTACAAACCATTTTCACGAATACTTCATTGTTTTATTGTCCTTTTATTGATAACTGTGTTTTTATTCCAGCTGCAAATCATTGCTTTGTATACAATACCTAATTGTTTGGCACTCTCACAATGTAATTTTTAATTTTTCTTGTATAATTTCGGTTAAATAAAAAATCAAAATGAGCACCACAAATTCATCTCCTACAACGTCTGCGCAAAATTCAGGTGCATCGGTGACGGCATATTCTGGTCATTTAACTTTGAGAATCATCACGAACACGATATATTCTGTAACGAGTCATCCCTCGAACATACTGGAGAGGTGTCGAACAATCGTTGCTTGTCAAATGTGCCGGAGAGATCTCGCACTGTCCAGAGTTTCGAACCGTCGAAAGTGCGAGAAAAAGCGCGAGCCTTCTGGACTCATCAAGAGGAACGAGGAAACGTATATAAGCGGTAGCATGGATAGAGTTAGTTTTTAGTCCTGCAGCAATAACCACGTGTAGTTACGAACAAAATAAATGTAATCAGTGATAAATAAATTATTCTGTACATAAATAAATAAATAAGTTAGTGTAAATAGATACTGGAAATAAATTGTAATAAATTAAATAAAAAAAATATTAAAAATAAAAAAACGTTTCTGTTAAAACGTAACAATTCATTTTCCGGTAAAGAAAATATTGTCGAGTATTTTGAAGAAATTGAAAAACGTTCCAAATAAGATAACTGGAACCAGATCACCACCTTAAAATTGATTAACTATAGGCTTGCAGGTGAAGCATACAAATTTTTTAAAACTGACAGAATTAAATTCTGATTTAGTTACTTATGACGTATTTAAAAACAAATTTATACATAAATTCTCATCCGTTAAAATACCAGGTGAGGCATTGCTAAAACTAAGTAAATGCTTTCAGCATCTCAAAATTTACTACACGTTTAAAAATTTTGGGATCTGAAATTTTAAAAGAAGATTTGCAACATGCGTCAGATGCGGAAAAATCCAAATTGCAATGTAAATGCAAGGATCTAGTAACAAATCAATTCAAAATTGGTTTAAAAACAGAAGTAATGAAAAATCTTGGACTTCTATTAATGCGAACTGAAAATTTAACTATTGATCAAGCGGAAGAATTTGGTCGACAAGAAGAATTAAACGAAATAATGTTACGCAATCGTAATTCGACGGCGGCGTTGTTTACTGTAAATACGCAACAGTAGCGCCCTAATAATTTTTATCGATAACCTCAACGTCGAGACAACGTTCAATATTCTAATAATTAAAATTTTAATTCTCAAAATTATCAAAGGGGTAAAGCAAATTATCCAAATGCAAGTTGTAAAGGGGTAATAACACACAACATAGGGACGCAATACCAACACAAAATTTTAGGCAAACGAATACTAAGTTTTCTCAACCATGCGGTACTTTTCGAGATAGTTGTGACAACTTTTCCGGCGAAAGAGCATTAACAACAAATAAACTGCTCAACAATTGAAGTGGCCCATCAAAAAAAAGAGAGAAACCAAAAGTAGTTATGAAAAATGACCATGGGTAACTTTCATTTTGTTTCTGTATACAGGG
>VTPC01001043.1:23012-33889 GCA_011009095.1 Ignelater luminosus
TTTCTATAAACAAATAATAAATAATCATTACGATCGTAATAATTCGAATTAGTTATTAGATCTGTTTACTTAGATCACAACGAAAGAATATGCTTATTAATTTATTAGTAAAAAATTCAAACACATCGATACAAGCTTCTCCTAATAAAGCAAACAAACCGTATATTTATTTATTTTGTTTTAGGTTGTGACAGTATACTATGTTACAAATGCGAAGTAACCGGCACAGAAAGAGTTTGCCAGAATGCCTATACCCACAATCTTTGGGCTCAATGTGATAATCAGTCTGGTGCTGGTGCAACTCCAAGCTGTGGTACTATTGTGGTCATTCCTGCTGTACCTTCTGTGGACATAACTTACTGGTTTGATGAAAGTAATGTTTGTAAATAGCAAAATAGTTCTTTTGGTAATTCATCTCTTGTTGTTCACGACAACTTTAACATAAAAATGTTTACTTGCAATAATTACTTTAGTTTGCTATAAATATTGTAAAATTCGTTTGTAAACAGGTTGTGTACGTTTTATTATTTGTGCTCTGCTTATATTAACATGGTTACATTCAGAAACGCTTATCACCTGAGATTCTAACTGTAAGTAGGTGTCCTGCATGGTCAAGCTGAGGAGTATTTTAGTCTGCGTCTAGATTATAGGCTAAGTTTGTCGGTGCTGTTAAAGGTATAGTGATGTGAGCAGTTTTCTGGCCTCAAATGCTGAAATTTTAGTTTTCACTGCTTTCGGGGAGCCTACCTGGTCTTGAAAAGTGGCAGCAATAATGCATACCTCGAAACTATTCCTCGACTCACACTGTTTATTTAAAAACTTATTTTGTTTCCAGAAACACCTCAGAGAGAATTCAAAGTATGTGGAGTTGCAAATTTGTGCGGCACCGACATTATTAAGGCTAGATTAAAGACAATGAACCTGGACGTAGAAATGTGCGATAATTGTAATCAAAGTTTGTGTAATGGACCCATAACGGGAGCAGCTACAACCTTAACCTTTGACTTGTTTATTCTAATCATAAGTATTTCAATTTCTCCCATACTCTGTCTGTATAAATAATCGTGTAATATTGTTATAACATTCCATATAACTATCAAAGCATTTCTATCTGTGTACGATTCTTACTAGTTAAGGTCATAGGTACCCTAGTCAAGAAATCATCAAGAATATGCAGATTTTGTCGAGAAGATTACAAGTAAACAGATTCTAGGTACATAAGGAATCATAACACATCAATAGCACCTGAAAAAAAACGCAAAAAAACATTTTTCAGGTTTTCCATCTAGAGAATGGAGTTTTGAGGGTGCTATTTAGAAAGTCAAAAGGAAGATTATATATCAAGAATCAAGGCCTTTCCCCAACTTTCCGCTACTCAACAAAATATGTTCTAAAGTGACAAGGTGTAACAAAAATAGTAGGCTTACTAAGCAGTTGGTCTCTATGACTACAAATAAGAAAAAAAGTTTACATAGACATATGTTCTAAAGCATTTTTAATTTTTTTATTCAAAAAGGAAGTATTAAATTTCAATCATCATAAATATTCAAAATGACCTCCATGAGAAGCAACATACTTCTGCGCTCGTCGGATTATGGACTGCCTCACGTTCTCAGAAATTCCTGGTGTGTTTCAAATTTGCTGGCATCCTTCTTCCTTCTCCACAAGTAATAATTAGCATTCAGATGGGGAGATAGTGCAAGCCATGCTACAGGTCCAGCACGACCCATCCATTTCTCAGGATACACTGAGTTTAGAAATCTGCATGTTATAAAACTGGAATGGGCTGGTACACCGTCATCATGAACCACATGTGTCCTTTAACATATAGCGGAACAGCTTCCAGTAAATCTGGTAGGTCATTTTCTAAAACAATTGAAAACTGCTGTTGATGCCTAGACTGGATAATGGCATGAGGGTTTTTTTGCCACAGATGTAAATTGTGAAAATTGCCGATACGAGCTCTTGTAAAACCAGCTTCATTTGTAAAGAGTACAAATGGCAGAAAGAGAGTCGGTAGCGCATGTTTCTAACAAGTAAGTATGTACAAAAAGCATTAAAGTTACGTATCATGGGTTTTATTTTATTAATTGTTTTGAACACCACTAAACTTTACATTGTATGCCGGAAGGCAAATCAAAGTTGTTTATTTCTGCTTAAACTATTGCAGTTATCAAACTCGAACAACCGGCAAAAAATGCCCAAAATAAGAATGCACATCTGTGAAAAAAGTTTGAAAAGTATTGACCAAACCGTTAAAAAGATCTGAGGTGCTTTGCATGTGGATCGACTTTTGACCACTTACGAAACACCCACAAGCAAAAAACTGATGTCAAAAACCCCTTTTTAATCGCTAAAAGTACTCTTTTGTTATTAAAAAAATAAAAATATTGGATGGAAGTAAGTTTGATTAAATCGTCTTCTTTTGGTCTGAGGAATATGTGGTAGGGCGTTGTACAGACCTTTTAGAGCAGGGACGGATTTACTCTGGTACAGGCCTCTAGGCAAGAATTGGTGGTGAGACACTACCTCAAAGGTTTTAATAAAATTTGAACGAATTAACTTTTTATAAGCAGCCAAATACGATTAATATGAAAAAATAAACAAAACATAAAACACAAACACCTTTTACTTTTTATAACGAGTTTAACATCACTCTTTTTTAATTTTACAACAAATACTTAAAAATTTTACTCAAATAAAAAGAATTACAAGTAAGTCACTGTTTTTAGAATAAAATATTATCAAAACTAGGTACAAGAAATTGAGAAAATGTCATTACAGATCAGTGCACGTTTAGGTTATAAATATATCATAAACAGACTGCATCGATATTTTATTGAATGTCCATAAAATAGAATACCGTTCTATTGAAAATGGAGCGAAATTTAAAACTATAATTCTTTTATACACTCATTTATGTTTTGTCATTATTTAATTAATTATGACTAATATAATCAAAAAATAGTCATTAAAAAATCATAATTTTAACTTAAAAAAAAGATTCAAAAAATTTGTTCTTTTCTATCCCTGTTTATTGATCTTTATTCTTTATAATGCAAACATAAAGTTTTTGGTGGAGGCCATGTTTTAGAGACACCCTGTATATTCTAAAATGAGTAGACTTGTAGTCTACTGCACATGAAAGCGAATTTATACCTACCTATCGAGTCACACGGGTTTTTACAACCTGTGTGAGGGCTTAACCCAAACATTTATTTTTAACTAAATTCTTTGAATCAGTTTACTATTCTTGCTGTGCAATATATCGACTTAGCAGATGTGATTCTAAATATTTAATTATTTGTAGTTCATTTCTAGTGTATAACAACGGGTAAGAAAAAAATGAACATTCAAATTATATTATTAAAAAGCAGTTGGTCAATAGAATTAAAGATTTAAGAATTAACAGTTTCTCCTTAATCTAACATCAAACAATTTTTTGGACTTAAGACTCACCAGCCGATTTCTTTAAGAAACGTTACTTAAAAAAATTGCAGAACTTTTTCAGCCTTGAGATTGTTGTCGAAGACAGGATTACATTGCACCGTGTGTTTGATCTTTTTTAAAACGGTAGTAATGTTCAGGATTTCTGTTTGTGAAAGAAATTCCCAAAGGTCACAATAAGACAACAAGGACAACTACATATATCTTTTTTGATATACCTATTAGACCGCCACTGCATGTACATAATTATATTAGAGAATAAAAATTAACAATTAAACCAATTAAAGAATCAAAATCACAAGAATGTTTTATCTATCTGCAAGGTAAAATAAAAATCATCAGAAGTGTCATTGTACTTTCAATACTTTTTATCGAAATAATTATAATCGTTTTTTTCATCGAGCGTAAGATGAAAACCCGTTGTATAGGTATAAAAATGACACGTGACATCAGTTTTCTTCATTATTAAGTAGTTTATATAGTAGGGGTATAATACTAATGACAACTTGATAAGAAGTAACTAGTTACAATAATATACTTTTTGCTATTGTTTAGTTTATTACTATTTCGCTTTTTTTTATGAGAGTTACACTGTACTAATAACACACTTTCACTACTTATTCATAAGCAGCGGTACGGGTCAACAACTGTATATAAGGTGTGTTTCGCAATTTATATTAACTTACTTTCTATAAAATGTAGATTTGTTGATCTTAAACATAACCTTCAACAGGAAAAACAAAATATAGAGGCTTTTACTTATTCCATTATGTCAATTAGACTATTGTTTATTTGTTTCAGGTTAGAATACTTCTCCAATGAAAGTTTCAATTTTCCTCTTTACGGTAGCTTCAACATTTTTTTATGAAACTCACCAATGCATGCCATCAGCAACAACAGCTAGTGGTAGTGCTGCACCTAGATGGATTTGCTCTGGTCAATTAATTTTCGAAGACAATTTTAATACCTTGAATCTCAACAAATGGAAACATGAAATAACATTAGGCGGGGAAGGGGTAAGTTATGCATTATACTATGGGACAGTCTTTTTGAAACAAATAGCCACCATTCATATTCAGTTCATTGTCAGAAACGATTCTCCCATTCAAAGTTTTTTTTATAAATCTTTTATAGAATTGGGAATTTCAATGGTACACAAACGATTGCGAAAACAGTATAGCACAAAATGGATTTTTAAAAATTAAACCAACATTAACGACAGATTACTTGGGAAAATCTGCCTTAACTTCAAGAACGGTAGATCTTAGTTGTAGGTATGAATGATTACTTTTGTTTTGACTTAATCTTAAATATTAACCTTTAATCATAGTTGCACGAACGAGGCATTTTATGGATGTACACGCAGAGGAACGCTTGACAATGTTATCAACCCAATAAGAAGTGCGAAATTGTATACAAAGGGTACATTTGCTTTTAAATACGGACGTGTAGAGGTTAGAGCTAAAATGCCTGCAGGGGACTGGTTATGGCCAGGTAAGCAATATCCTTTTGTGAAATATAAAAGAAAAGGCAACACAGCTCAGTGTTATAGCTATCTGGATGTTACCAAAACATAATGTTTATGGTGAATGGCCAAAATCAGGGGCATTTGATATAGCTACAAGTCGTGGTAATCGTAACCTTACCTTAAATGGTGTTAATATTGGCGTGCAGCAAATGGCCAGTACTCTTCATTGGGGACCTAACAGTAAAACAAATAGGTATGACAAAACTCACTGGAAAAAAAATAAAGACGAATTCAATGAAAACTTCCATGTTTACGAATTATTATGGACACCAGATAGCATAACCTTTAAAGTTGACGATGAGTATCTTGGTACTGTAACTCCCCCTCCACAAGGCGGCTTTTGGGAACTAGGAGAATTTGGAAAGGGAGACCAAAAAAGTATATGGGAGCATGGTTCCAAAATTGCCCCCTTTGATCACGAATTTTATTTAATAATTAGTTTAGCTGTTGGAGGAGTTAGTCATTTTCCTGATAATGCTTCTAGTCCTCGTAAAAAACCGTGGTGGAATTCTTCTCTTAAGGTACTTTATCAAAAATAATAGCAGATTTAAGATAAATTAATTTCAAGTTTTACAGGCCACTGCAGATTTCTGGAACAATAGAAAACGTTGGTTACATACATGGAATTTAGGTCGTAACGAGGATTCCTATCTGCAAGTAGATTATGTAAGAGTTTATGCAGTGTGAAAGTGATCTATGTTTTGTTAAATAAAGGGACTAATTAATTATAAACGTTTTGATTTTTTTATTTCCTTTACAATTTGTAAATTTGTTAATCCTACAAGATATCCATAATAAAAAATTGACCATTGTAGTGTTGGTACCATTTTGGCGTTTAATGCTGCTACTATATGAGACTGTATTCAAAACAGCGCAGCTAGTTGTTTGAAAGTTAAAACATAGAATGCGGAATAGTTTTTTAGTGCCCAGACTTTGACGTTTTCTAGATACGAGATATCAAAGTTTAAGATTGTTCTTTATTTTATCTTAAAAGTAACACGAAATACTAAAATTAAATTTTTAATTTTTGGATTTCTACTCTTTAGTGATTACGGCTACTATAGAGCAAGAAGCAGTGTGGCGTGCCCACATCTTTTTGTAGAATTGTCATGCCATTGAAAAGGAAAACAGCCTTCAGTTTCGAAATCCTAAATTATTATTTAGAAACAAAAACAGTGATTTTTACATGTTAATGGGATACGTCTTCTTCGAGTATAATCAAATGTTTGTATGATTATGATTTTTCGAAGTCCTACAACATAGAAACTGTACTGATTACTTTGCCTTTCTTCTTCATAATAAGTCACATTCTTTTGTAGCTTTATACGAGGGCGGTTCAGTAAGTACCCGTGTTTGACGACAGAAGGCGTTCCTGAGGGAAGTTGGTGTTATCATCGTGTGCTGCCATCTATCAAACGACGGTATAACAAATTGCAGACTGATTGATAGGTTAGTTTGGATTTGACAGCCATTTGAGTAAGACGTGTTTCGTGATTTTAGCTAAGATGGAAAAAGAGCAGTATCGTTCGGTAATTCGCTTTCTGTTTTTGGATGGGAAAAAATGCGAGGAGATAAAAGCAAAGTTGGATGCTGTTTATGGGGACACTTCGCCATCTATGACCACAGTTAGATATTGGTTCAACGAATTTAAACGTGGGCGAACATCCGTTTTTGATGAGGAGCGACCAGGACGCCCGGCAGACGTGGTTACCGAGGAAATCATTCAAAAAGTCCACGACATGATTCTCGCTGATCGACGAACGAAAGTACGTGAAGTAGCAGAGGCCGTAGGTGTGTCGACTGGAACGGCAATTAATATTTTACATGATAAGTTGGCGATGAAAAAATTGTCAGCGCGATGGGTGCCGCGATTGCTAACGGTGGACAACAAGCGGATGCGGCAGTTAACTTCGAAGCAGTGTTTGGAGCAATTTAGCAAAATCCGATGGAGTTTTTGCGTCGAGTTGTCACCGTTGATGAAACCTGGATTCATCATTACACACCAGAAACTTATTAGACAGCTTCGACAAAACATTGAAGGAGACACGGCCGCATTTGGCGAAAAAGAAGGTGCTGTTTCACCACGATAACGCACCAGCACATTCATCCGGAGTTGTCGTCGCCAAACTGCATGAATTGCGTTATGAATTGCTGCCGCACCCCCCCGTATTCACCCGATCTGGCTCCCTGCGACTTTTTCTTGTTTCCTAACATGAAGAAATGGCTCGCGGGAAAAAAAATGTAGCTCAAACGAGGAAGTCATCGCCGAGATAGAGGCGTATTTTGGAGAGTTCGACAAATCCTATTTTTCGGAGGGGTTAAAAAAATAGCAGGAACGTTGGGAGAAGTGTATATTTCTAAAAGGAGACTATGTTGAATAATAAAAAAAAAATTTTGAAAAAAATTGTGTCTTCATTTCTAACACGGGTACTTATTGAACCGCCCTCGTATGTGTTCTCAAGTTCTGATATACCAACAATCTTTCAAATTGGAAGTCTACCCCTCCAAGTCTAACTATGATATTTGTTCCTGTTTTTGGTTTAGTTTTATATTGCTAATGTAAAGATAAAATGTTTTTCAATAAAAAAACAAAAAAATATCCCACGAAACGTTACACAATTTACGGTTTGACTTTTTTCATAACTCTTATGACCAATTTTGCCACACTGACAGCATTTTACTGAGTTATGGGACGCTTTTCCTGAAATTCTGTTAACTCTACTTTAGCATCAACAACTTTATCTTCTGTCCAGCTTTTTCCATATTGTTACAAGTACTTATTATTGTTTTCGATTGTTGGATATTTCCATTTTGTTCTTTAAGTGGAAGAGAAGGTCGTCAATGTCTTTTAATAATTTCTATATTGAATAATTCTGAACTGAATATACATGTTGAGAATAATATCAATATCAACAGATGCCCGAAGAAAACTCATCTTTGATTTGGTTATTTTCGCTTCAGGAATTACGATAGAAATTACAAATCTCTTAGTATACATTTTTGTTTTCCCATCCAATGTACCTAAATAACCTCAAGAATAAAGATAAAAATGTATGCCAATTCATTAGCCAAGCTTCCTCTATTTAGATTTCTAATAGAAAAGATATAATTTAATCTCAAGGTTCTTTCTGTTTCGAAATCTGTATTAATATTAAAGATAAGATTGAACGGTCTATTATTTTGTAGCATGATGTCATGGGTTTTTCTTGATGGTACCATAATAGGTACCTTGCAAGATTCCTGTTCTAAAGAGTCACGAGTAAAACTAATTTTATTATAGACATGAAGTACTTTATGTTTATTTATTATAAATAGCACTACACAGTATATTTACTTCGTAGCACTCTGTAGCTGGTTTTTTTTAAAAAGATGATGCTTTGCAACATTGCATTTGTAGAAAAGCCTCAACAATAACAAGTAAGATTACTCCGATAAAAAATAGCCATCATGACTCCATGCAGATTATACTTAAAAAACTTGGTTTACCAGGTTGAAGGTCAAAAAAAACATGTTATTATTTATAGTTTATCATCAGGGCAGGCGTTACCGTTTATGCCGCTTCAGATTAACAATATTATTATTTCGTTGACCTTATTAGAAAGTAGGCTTTTCGACCATCATTTTGTGGCCAAAATTTGACAATTGACTAAGGCAGGCAAAGTAATTTTACCTTCCTGTTGTTCGATCTTGATTTGGTTTTTTTTTCTTAAATACGTTTTAGACCATGGATACCAAAGCTTGTCGACAGAAAAATCATATGTGACCCTCTGGAAGAATGTGACTTTTAGTTTTAAGGATTAGATATTTATACATTCTAAATAGTATATCTCTATGGTTTACTTTTGAGCGTTCTAATCGACTATTTTGTGGAATAATTCTTGTAACAAAAAACATGATACTACAGAATAATTTCATTGGTGTGATTTTTTAAAATCGATTTCCAAATACTACGAAAGTAAACAAAATCAATGAAATTAATGCAACACCATGTTAACAAGGCGAGATATACATATTACTCACCAACAACGACATACCTTGATTTTCACATAAAAACTGGTTTTTCTCAAATAGATTTCAAAGGCGAAGAAACAAGATCAAAGAAACCATGGTGTGAACGTCGAGATCTTAATTAAATCTCGATGGGTGTGAACGAGATGATAACTTGCCTCTGTCTTGTCAAGTCATTGCAAGTCCCAAATCTAATGCTTAATGAACCATGAGTCATACTAAATTAAAGCAAAATCGTGGGATCCGTCTTGCCAAGTCACAACAAACTGGAAACCTTAAGCAGAGAAGCAAGATAAGGCAAAAGTCACAGCGTTTTATATACGCATTTCAAATTTTGTGAATTACTATAAAATTATAAAACTGCAACATGGTACATATCTAAACAATAAATTCTACGTGTTATGTTCAGGGTGGCCCAAATTAGAGGTAGATTCAGGATATCCCAGAAACTAGAAGAGCTAGAAAAAACTGAATAACTACGTGTTACTTGTCTACTTTTTTTTCCTGGGTTCACTGGTGCAGCCAGTCAGATATTTTCTTTTGTTTTTGAGTTATAGGCGAAAATCCATTTCTTCAAATTTTAAGTGCCTGAATAAAAATATATTGTTCGGGGATTGTTTTGTACGGTTTGACATTTATAATAAAGCAACTGGTTTAGATTTTTGTTTTATACAATTGTTTTCAAATTATAGCAAAACAAATAATTTTTTTAAATTGTTACAATTTTTAGAAAAATGAGACTTAACATAGTTTGCCCTTGAGATACGGATAATTAACAAATACCTTATTTTGTTTATATTCAGCAAATGTACTGTATAATGTATACATACAACTTACTTTTCTTTAATTTTCTTGTTCGAGTTTTAGAATCACATTATTGAACGCAAAAGAATTGTGTTACTATGACACCATAGCACATGCTTATCAATAAACGAGTTATAATCAACCAATAACTCGACTTTATTGCTATATGTATTGATTAATATCATTTACGTATATGTTACTAAATGTCATCTAAAAACAGAGATTTTAAATCTGCACCAATTCTAATTATAAATAAAGAGCAGTATGTAACGAATCATATAAATTTGTTAAATCCGGTCCTTACCAGCGTCGAGCATAGCATCACGTGTAGTATAGATAGACGGAAAATATGCTTCTATCTTCCTCGCCCATCTTCCTATAGAATTTATAACGAAGACGACTACGACTATACCTGGGCATCTACTTCCACAACAGAATCACGACTCTCTGATGTTCTTACCCTTTAGCAATAACTTGGTAAGGAATAATTATTTAGTATAACAATACCCGCCTAATATTTTATTATAGTTTATTTACTAATATTTGATCTATACTGAGAACAATATGGTGCAGTAATAACAATCGAGTTTTGGTAAGTACACATATATAAATCAAAATCATCAAACGAGTTGAGGATTAGTACGTATTACAAGGTGTTTCCTGCTTTGTCACGTGGATATGTTTCGTATAGTTAGCTAATTGCAGACTTCTTAAATGTCTAGAATTTTTATATTCACAAATGGTCGATTTAAACAACCTCCAGCAGAATAAAAACAAAATACAGACACTGATATTCGTTCAATGTATCATAAGTAAAATATGAATTAGAAATAGTGGCAAGCTATAAACCAAACAGGTTTTACAACGTGAACAAAAATAATTCCATCACACGGCAACAAGAGTAATCAAATCCTTTAAGAGAGGTCAGTTTTCCAGCAAAATATTAACGTTTTGGTAGTAATGTCTTTAACTGTAATACGAATTTTAGATTTTCTGTGTTTCTTTTGTTTTAAATTTTACTGAAAATTAGATTTGATTTCTTGTTACATCACAATGTATTAAAAATTCAATAGTTTATTTTAAAATTTTT
>VTPC01001043.1:43263-98019 GCA_011009095.1 Ignelater luminosus
TTTCTTGATGATACCATAATAGGTACCTTGCAAGATTCCTGTTCTAAAGAGTCACGAGTAAAACTAATTTTATTATAGAAATGAATTTATGTTTATTTTTTATAAATAACACTACACAGTATATTTAATTCGTAGCATTCTGTAGTTAGTTTTTCTTAAAAAGATGATATTTTGCAACATTGTATTTGTGGAAAAGCCTCAACAATAACAAGTAAAATTACTCCGATAAAAAATACCCATCATGACTCAATGCAGATTATATTTATAAAGTGAGGCAATCGAGGTCAAAAAAACATGTTATTATTTATAGTTTATCATCAGGGCAGGCGTTAGCCGCTACAGATAAACAATATATTATTTTTTCATTGACCTTATTATTATTATTCAACCATCATTTTGTGGCCAAAATTTGACAATTGACTAGGGCAGGCAAAGTAATGTTATCTTCCTGTTGTTCAATCTTTATTTGATTTTTTTTCTTAAATACGCTTTAGATAGCATGGATACCAAAGCTGGTCGACAAAAAAATCATATGTGACACTCTGGAAGAACTTGTCTTTTTGTTTTAAGGATTAGATATTTATATTTTCTAAATAGTATATGCCTCTATGGTTTACTTTTCAGCGTTCTAATCGACTTTTTTGTGGAATAATTCATGTTACAAGAAACATGATACTACAGAATAATTTCATTGGTGTGATTTTTTAAAATCGATTTCTAAATACTACAGGAGTAAACGAAATCAATTAAATTAATGCAGTACCATGTTAACAAGTCGGGATGTGCATATTACTCACCAACCACAACATACCTTGATTTTTACATATAAATAGATTTTTCTCAAATAGATTTCAAAGGCGAAGAAACAAGATCAAACAAACGCTCGCTCCCATTTGTGCGACACGCAATGACTTATCTAGACAGAGAGCAACGTTATAACAGACCATGGTGTGAACGTCGAGATCTTAATTAAATCTTGATGGGTGTGAAAGAGATAGTAACTTGCCTCTGTCTTGTCGAGTCATTGCGAGTCCCGAATCTAATGCTTAATGAACCACGAGCCATACTAAACTAAATCAAAGCCGTGAGATTCGTTTTGCCAAGCCACGACAAACTGGACGCCGTAAACCTAGAGGCAAGATAAGGCAAAAGTCACAGCGTTTTGTATACGTATTTCAAATTATGTGAATTACTATAAAATTATAAAACTGCAACATGGTACATATCTAAACAATAAATTCTACGTGTTATGTACAAGGTGGCCCAAATAAGAGGTAGATTCAGAGTATCCCAGAAACTAGAAGAGCTAGAAAACATTGAATAAACTACATGTTACTTATCTACTTTTTCTTCCTGGGTTCACTGGCGCAGTCAGTCAAATATTTTCCTTTGTTTTTGAGTTATAGACGAAAATAGATTTCTTCAAATTTCATTAATTAAAAAAAAATTAAAAAAATTGTTTGAAAATTTTTTAGTAAGGTTTGGCATTTAGAATAAAGCAACGGGTTTAGATTTTTGTTTTATATATTTTATTTTAATGGGTGATTCTTGTGCCAATTCTAAATCGAAGTTTATATAAATGTATGTCATAAAATGCTTGATTTTCAGTATACAGGGTGTTGAAGTTTTTATTTTTTTTTCGGGTTTGTCAAAATACTAGATAAGAATAGGCGTTTATAAAAAAAATAATCGAAACGTTTCCTTCGCAACAAACAAAGCTAACTTAATTTTATGTAAACGGCTTTCCCTTAGGAACAAGTTGCAGATATCCATGTAATGAGTAATCTCGGTAATATTTTAATCATTTTCTTTAAAATTGTAAGCTATACGAAAAAGATGAAAAAAGCCTTTTTTGTTTATAATTGAATGGTAATTAATAATAAAATCATACTTTCGAAAAAATCAGCGACGTAACAATTTTTTTGGTTAAAATTGTACTGGAACGTAGCCATACCTACGCCACTGGTTAAATAAAAAAAAACTGTTTAAGGTCAAAAAGTGTGTTGTTATACCATAACAATCTATACTAAAATTTAGTGTAATATCTCAAACAGTTTTCGAAATTTTTGGTAAAAACCGATAAAAAATAAAAACTTCAACACCCTATATATCGAAAACCAAGGACATACATTTATATGAACTTTTCGACTTAGAATTAGCCCAAGAATAACATTAAATAACACCCTGTATACTACTTACTTTTCTTTAATTTTCTCGTTTGAATTTTTGAATCAATTATTGAAAGCAAGAAAATTGCGTTACTATGACACCATAGTTCTAAATCTGCACCTATTCTAATTTATAGATAACGAGCAGTATGTAATGAATGATATAAATTTGTTAAATCCGGTCCTTATCAACGTCGAGTATTAGATCACGTGCATTATAGATAGGCGGAAGATATGCTTTTCTTCTATCTTCCTATAGAATTTATAACGACGCCGACTACGACTATCCTTGGCCCTCTACTTCCACAACAGAATCACAACTCTCTGATGTTCTTACCCTTTAACGATAATTTGGTAAGGAATAATTATTTAGTATAAACAATACCCGCCTAATATTTTATTACAGTTTATTTACTAATATTTGATCTATACTGAGAACAATATGGTGTAGTAATAACAATCGAGTTTTGGTAAGTACACATAAATAAATCAAAATCATCAAACGAGTCCAGGATTAGTACGCATTACAAAGTATTTCCTGCTTTGACATGTGGATATATGTAGCTAAGTGCAGATTTCTTAAATGTCTACAATTATTTATCTTTATAAATCGTACTTTTAAATAACCTTCAGCAGAATAAAAACAAAATACAGACACCGATATTCGTTCAGAATGTTTGCTATCATACAGAAAAAAAAGCACACGATGTATCATCAGTAAACCGTGAATTAGAAATAGTGACAACTTATCTGAAACCAAACCTTTTTTTTACAAAGTGGACAAAAATAATTCCCACGCACGGCAACAAGAGTAGTCAAATCCTTTAAGAATTTTAGATTTTCTGTATTTCTTTTGTTTCAAAAACAAGAACGCCGAGACAGGGCCGCGCTAAGTCCTATGAGAGTCCCTAACCTTATCCCTTTTTAAATTTTACTGAAAATCAGAATTAATTTCTTGTTATATCACAAATATATTAAAAACTCTCAGTAGTTTATTTTAAAATTTGTAGAATCTCAAAACTTTGTTCATATCTAGCACGTCTTGTCCTTGTGCGGTCTTAACCGAGGACACAAGAATTAATGTGAGCATAAATTACTACATTAATACCAGCTTTGGGCTATATAAAATCCTAATTGTTCCATTATTACTGACTAATAGACAATCACATTTTTCATTACAACATTTTATTAATTTCCAGGCTACCAGATAGTATCTACTTCTTACAATGAAAGACTTGATTCTAATCTTTGTGGTTGCTTCCACATTTATTTATGAAACTCATCAATGTACTCCATCAGCAACAACAGCCAGCGGTAGTTCTGCACCAACAACGATTTGCTCTGGCCAATTAATCTTCGAAGACAATTTTGATAACTTGAATACCAACACATGGAAACATGAAATAACATTAGGCGGTGGAGGTGTAAGTTATGCATTATTCTATAGGGCAATCTTGTTGGAGAAATTAGCTATCCATATTTAGTTAATTATCTGGAACAATTCTCCCATTTTAAATAATAGTTCGTTTACAAGGCAGAAATCTTTTATAGAACTGGGAGTTCCAATGGTATACAAACAATCGTTCAAACAGTATAGCCGAAAATGGAATTTTAAAGCTTAAACCAACATTAACCTCAGATTTTCTTGGAGAAGCAGCTTTAACGTCGGAAACGATAGACCTTGGTAGTAGGTAAACATTTTCCCCTCTATTTCTAATTAATTATTAAGTGTTGATATTTAACCACAGTTGCACGAGCGCGGAATTCTATGGATGTAAACGTACAGGATCACCTGACTGTATTCTCAACCCAATAAGAAGTGCAAAATTACTTACAATGGATTCGTTCGCTTTTAAATATGGACGTGTAGAGGTTAGAGCTAAACTTCCTGCAGGAGATTGGTTATGGCCAGGTAAATAATACACTTGCGAACAAAAACTTTAGGGCACTTTGAAATTGTAATACCCTAAGCTTATGTATGCAAACTGTAAATCATTGTACTAGTAGGCGCTGGGTCATTAGTTTTCGGAGAAATGTTATCTATAAGTATAGAGAAGACCAGGAGACAGATATGCTCCAGTATGTATTGACGAGCAACTTATGGTTTAGACAGGAATTTCTTCACAAGCACGCACAGAGTTAGTCTTCACACAGAATGGCTCCCTGACAGCTCATTACATTACGGAAGTTCTAGAATATCGCGTTATGCCTTTCATGCTCACCATGGACGAGTATGGCATTTTCATGCAAGATAATGTGAGATCTCACCTAGCGAGAGTTGTCGGAGAATATCTGGATGGGTGGGCATTAGGCGGTTTGATTGGCCAGCACTCATGCCTTCCGATTCAATATTGACTATTAACAATGAATTACAATTTTCAAATATAAACTTAGAACAGAAAATAACAAAAAACAAAACAATTCCAAAGTGAGCTAAAGTTTTTGCTCGCCAATGTATCTTTCTCTAGAAGAAGATGCAAACTGACATCTCTCCGTGTTATAGCTATTTGGATGTTGCCAAAACACGATGTTTATGGTGGATGGCCAAGATCAGGGGAAATAGACATAATGGAAAGTCGTGGTAACCGCGACCTTACACTCAATGCTGTTAATATTGGGGTAAAGCAGATGGGCAGTACCCTTCATTGGGGACCTGATAGTGGGCGCAATGCATATTGGAGAACTCATTGGGAAAAAAACAAAAACGAGTTTAATGAAAACTTTCATACTTATGAAGTACTGTGGACACCAGATAATTTATCTTTTAAGGTTGATGGTGAGACTATTGGCAGCGTAACACCTCCTCAAGGTGGCTTTTGGGAGCTAGGAGATTTTGGAAGCACAGGTCAAGAAAATATATGGCGCAGTGGCTCTAAACTTGCTCCGTTTGATACAGAATTCTATTTAATACTGAATTTGGCAGTTGGAGGAACAAATCATTATTTTCCTGATAACGCTTCTAATCCTGGTGGAAAACCGTGGTCTAATAATTCACCTAAGGTACTTATTCAAAGTGATAAAGCACAGAGAAGTAAAGTTCTATTTTTACAGGCCGCTACAGATTTCTGGAATGGTAAGAACCAATGGTTACATACGTGGAATTTAGGACATAATGAAGATTCTTACCTACAAGTAGATTATGTAAGAGTCTATGCAGTGTAAATGTGATGTATTTAAAATATCTTGTTTCTTAAGTAAAAAGGTCTCACTGATTGTAAGAAATTAAATTTTTGATTTCTTTCCCAGCACCTGTTAGGGTATCTATGTCTTTAATAACAATTAACAATGCACTAGTACATCACATGAATACAGGGACATCATCAATAGGAGGAAGCCACGTGACCACTAATTTAAAAGTGGCGCGAAATTTTACCTTTCAACGTTGGCTAGGCTCCATCACGAGTATATTTCTAACCTAAAATTACATCGGCGTGCGTACATTCCGTGGTTTCTCGGTCTCTGTTTTGCGTTTTCTACAGTTTATTTTGTTCTATTTAAAAATCAGTCTTTTTCAAGACTAAATCTGTTTTTTGTGAGTTACTCGAGGTAAGTTAGATTTAACGCCTTCAAAGTGTGATAATAAATTTTAAAACTGCATAATTATTTCAGTTTGGAAGGTTACGTTTTTCCGATGCCTTTTACAAGCGAACAAGATAAATTTATTTTAATAGCTCACTATCGAAGTGGAACACAGAATGCAGATGGTTCATGGACCTATTCATTACAATCTTGTATCCGACAATTTGAACAAGCTTTTCCTGAAATGCAAGTCCACTACGATGCATTTGTACGTCGTAGGCATGATATACTTAAGCGGTTTGAAGAAAAACATTGCATCTGCAAAGGCAAATCATCTGGTAGACCAACCGTATTAACTGATGAAGTTCTCGAGGACATGCAGATGCGAATTAATCGTAGTCCCCATAAATCCATTAAACGCTTAGCCATTGAAACAGGTAGGAATCTATTTGCATTAAACAAATAATATGTTTTGCTTCATTCGTGTTTTAAATTATTAATTATTTTGAATTTATCACTTGTAGTAATTCAATTGTTTTATTAGCAAACTTAAATAAAAAACTGGCACTGCTATTTATTTCTGAATTATTTACATTCATTAAACAATTTAAACTATTTTAAACCATAATCTAACCAACAACTTTTTCCGCAGGACTTTCATATGGAAGTTGCCAATTGCATTAAAAAAGAAGCTACGAATGCATCCCTATAAAGTGTCTGTAGTACAAGAACTGTTACCGCATGATCATCAATTACGAGTTCAATACTGTCAGTGGTTTATGCAACACTTGAACAACGATGCAGGATCTATGGTCCATTGTTTTTGAATGACACAATCAGTGGAGAAAGATACCGAGATAATATTTTAACACCTTTTATCGAACAACTATTGGATGATAAAATCCAAGAGGCCATATCGAACCATTGATGTAATTTGTACATAAATTGCAATAAAATGTAAAATAACTAAATGAAATTGTAAAATTTAGGATAAATGTAAGCCATTATTTTTAATTAAATTCTAGTAACCTGCTACCTAATGAATTATTTTTTTATAAATAAATTATGGCAGCTGAAATAATTGCGATTTTTAGTTCTGTTATCTAGCATACCTAGTTCTAAGTATTATGTTACATTAATTTCAGAAAATAAAAATTACACGTCAATTATTAATCTTTAATTATTCCCAGAACACGATTGTGTTAAGACGGCTGCCAAAGTGCCGATTTTGATAAATGGTTTTTTTAAATATAAAATTAAACATTTAATGACTCTTAATGATTGAGTATGTATATCATTTATGCATGCATAACTATACAAAAAAATTCATTATTAAATATTTAGTTTTAAATTTAAATGAGTTTGAACTTCAAATATTCTTTAAATGACCAGGTATTGGTGCGTTTACCCTACCTGCATAATTATCTTTTTATGAAAAATCCTTCATAGTGGACAGTTAAATTTAATAAAATCGAAAAAATAACTAAAAAGCTCTTGTTGAACAGCTACATCAGCATTGTTTGGGCCTTATCTAATTCTTGTTTTTAAAAATATTTTCAATATATTGTCATTTTTTAATTTTCCATTTTTATATATAATTATCTTTAAATATTTAAGTTTCTAAGTAGTTTCATCATATATCCAATACTACGCCACTGGAAAACCATAATTGTTTATTACAACAGTGCAAGATGTGTTGCCTAACCAACAGTAAATTTCGTCGTCACGTGGCTTCCTCCTATTGATGATAGTATCGTTTTATCACGTTACACAATACGTACAAATTCCGTAGCAGAATTTTGATGCTCACCTCAGTCGAATAAATGTGCAATTTCTACTGTAGGCTGGCCTTTCTTCTCTTAAAATAACAACAACGGTATTTTTACATAAATCTTTATTTGTTCTCCCTTCGTTTTTTACACAACCACACTCATCGTCCATCTTCCCATCATTCCTCATCCCTTCCCCTCTCTACCTTTCGCGCTGAATTTAAATTTAAAAAACATAAACTCTTACACTACTCTTAATGATGAAATATACATTACGAGATAGAACCAAATAAACTCTACAAGTCTTCCTTATGTTTTTAATATTAATTTAATAATGAGATGTTTAACGCACAAAAAAATAAAAATTCGCGTGGGAATCAAACCCACAACCTTGGTGCTCTGAACCAAAGTTCTAACCAATTGAGCTTAGCGAGTTTTCTCCAAGCATCAACTAATAATCTCTACTCTATATATGTGGTTAGTAATATGTAAATTAAATTGTTCTAACAAACCTGTAATTTAAAAAGGGTCTCATATAATAGGGATTCGATTAACAATCTTTGTTACATATAAAAGTATTAGTTTACGCTTGAGGAAGAACTTGCTAAGCTCAATTGGTAGGAGCTTTACTCCAGAGAATCAAAGTTGTAGGTTTGATTCCTACGCAAATTCTAATTATGCTATGTGTTAAGAGATCTCGCTATTAGTTTAATATTTAAAGTCTAAAGATTTGGAGTTAATTTGATTCTATCTCATTAAAAATTTTCTGTTTTGGGTAATGGTAACCTAACTTCAGAGAATGGTGTTAAAACCACTTGATTGGTTTTTAGTTTCTATAAAATTTGAAGATGTATAGCAATCAGGCGGTCGCAGCACCCTCTGCAGTTAGATCACCGTCTGCCGCGCCGCTCGAAATAATGTTTGCAGAATGTGGACGAGACGGTTGTCTCATACATTGCCCTGCTAATAATAGTAGTAACGACAGAGATTGCGAACAAACAAAAGATCTGTCTGGGTTAGACCAATCTTTTTAAAAAGAAAAAGCTTAAAAGAATTTCATACTGTATACCCTCAGAAAAATTTGAAAAGTAGTTTCGTATGTCATCAACCTGTTTCCAATTACTAATAGACAAACTGCAAGTAGTACCATCGTTTAGAATAGGGCATATAAACTACAGCTGTTTTTTAAAATCTGATTTTCTTTTTCCGATGCGGGCGTGCATGCACACTACATTCATTCTACTATCTTCTTATTAGGTCAAGACGAGTCAAATTTCAAACATGTTTAAAATGATGGGCTGGCGTAAGTTAAGATGGCAATATACCCTCCCAATACCTATACTAAAATGCCGTTAAAGAGAAAACGCATAACTAATTAAGGAAAAGAAATTAAACAATGCTTTTTTAAACATAATAAAATGTTGATGTACTATGTTTCCCTTGTTGTATATTATTAATATTGGGTATACTATCTTAATTACTAACTGATAAACTATTAGATACTTAATATGAATTATTGTTAGAAGTAAATGTAATGGGTGAAAATTAATACAACACAAACATCCTACTTATCTTAAAAATCTATTTCCAGTTTAGTGCAGGGTGCTAATTATTATCGTAATCATAATATACGTTTTTTTTGTGATGATTGCATTTTTAATTACAACGGAAATTTTTAAAACCCAATAGGCAACCCTTCCTACATCTTTTTTCTTTCCTTATCTTAAACATCTTCTTTCCTGCGTATTATATATTTTGTCGGTTATATCAAAGCTTTCGTCACGGGTGATATTTTTATGCTTCTTGTACCCAACAAATATTATTTTACTTTAAAACTACGAGGGTGGTCTGAAAAGTTTCCGACCTAACAAAGATATAAAGACATTTTTTCTAAATTTTTTTTTTTATTTTTCAACATAGTCTCCTTGTAACTCTACACATTTCTCCCAGCGATGCTCCCATCTCTGTAACCCGTCCAAATAGTACTCGGCATTTTTCTCTGCAAAATAATTGTTCACGAAGGTGATTGCCTCTTCATTTGACGAAAATCTTTGTCCTCCGAGCGCAATTTTTAAATGAGAGAACAAAAAGAAGTCGCTTGGGACTAGATCTGGTGAGTAAGGCGGATGGTCAAGCAGTTCAAACCGTAATTCGTAGATTTTCGCCATGGCAACCGCTGAGGTGTGAGACCTGTGTGTTGTCTTGGTGAAACAGGATTTTCTTTTTCTGCAAATGTGGCCGTTTTTTCGCAAGTTCTGCCTTCAGCTTGTCAAGTAATGATGCATAGTATGCTCCTGTAATGATTTTTCCTTTTTGAAGATAATCGATTAAAATAACTCCATGACTATACCAAAAAAAACAGTCCCCATCACTTTCCCAGCCGAAAAAACAGTTTTTGCTTTTTTTGGAGCCGGTTCCCCCTTTGCAGTCCACTGTTTGGACTGTATTTTTGTTTCGGGCGTGTAATGGTGTATCCAAGTTTCACCTACAGTAATTAATCGGCGCCAAAACTCGGATTTATTTCGCCTAAACTGCGCCAAAAGAGCGTTGGAAATATTCATTCGAACACGTTTTTGGTCTAACGTGAGCAAACGCGGCACCCAACGCGCGGACAGCTTTCTCATGCCTAAATGTTGATTTAATATGTGACAAACACGTTCTTTTGACATGTTCATAACCTCTGCTATCTCTCTCACTTTAATTCGGCGGTCGTCTAGCACCATTTGGTGAACTTTGGCGATGTTTTCGTCGGTAGTTGCAGTTTTTGGACGTCCCGAACGTTCATTGTCTCCCAAGCTCTTACGGCCACGTTTAAATTCAGCAGCCCAAAATTTCACTGTATTAAATGATGGTGCAGAGTCCCCATACACAGAATCCAACTCATCTTTTATTTGTGAAGGCGTATTGCCTTTCAAAAACAAATATTTAATGACAGCTCGATACTCGATTTTGTCCATTTTCACAAAAAAACTCACATCAACTCACTCAAACGACTGTTACATAAAAACTGCGCGTCCAAAATGTCTGAAACTTTGGTGAGTAACTGTCAACAGATGAACAACGAAATTCAGTAGCTTTTATTTACGAGTGCTGCCATCTTCACGTTGAGATCGGAAACTTTTCAGACCACCCTCGTACTTGAATATGCTATGACGATTGAACACAGGATAGTTGAATTTTTCCTGTTTTTTTA
This sequence comes from Ignelater luminosus, assembly GCA_011009095.1. Lineage (NCBI taxonomy): Eukaryota > Metazoa > Arthropoda > Insecta > Coleoptera > Elateridae > Ignelater > Ignelater luminosus. The sequence goes on from VTPC01001043.1 coordinate 53,913, forward strand.
TTCACAGTGGTTTATAAGTAATTTTGTTTAATAATGAGGTACAATATGTAATAATGTACTGTAAATGTTGATGTATTTTATATTGTTTGATTATTATCGCATCCCTTCAGTTTAAGCTTCCCTTTCTATGAAGTGGATACCTATGCGTCTTCCCTATTTGAAAGTAAATACAGTAAAACCCGCTTATTGGAGTAACGTTTGGACAAAGCAGAATTATTCCAATAACCGGTATATTCCATTAACCGACTTTAGGATTGTCAGAATTTTGCAAAACAAAATGAGGTTATTGCACATCGCTTGAGATTTATACTATATAACTTTCAGCGTTATTTATCACAGCTTTAAGTAAAATAAAAGTAAGGATACTGTATTAATTATTTATTGAAGCAATTATTAAATCTAATTTAATTACAATGTCCATTAATTAGATTAAAATTGTTTTTACAAAAAAGGGAAAATTTTTATTTATGGTACCTACATAGAATCAAATTCAAATAAGAGGAAGTAAAAAGAAAGAACCGACAAAATCTTGAAATGCTAAACAACATACTCTAAAAGAGATTAAAAGCCTTAGAAAAGGCTTAAATACGAGTTTAAGTAAATTTAACAATGGTACAAGAAAAAAAATCCACTCTCAGATGTATTATTAGAGACTGATAGAATTATGACGCCCTTGTACCGTTATGTTTCAAGAAAGTGACATCAGTCATAAACCATAATTTGTCGACTATTATTATATTCTATTATGCAATATTCTTTTAAGCGAAAAAGTTTGTTAAGGATACAATACACTGACCGGCAAAATTAACGCACAATAAAACAAAGATTAACATTTTTCTAAAGTCTATAAAGCATTTGTAAAAAAGGGAACAAGAAACAAAGTTGTGTATGTATTTTTTCTATGTAGAAATGTAATTTAATTAAAACCAAGTTACTTTTTATATTCAATAAATTTGCATGACAATTATAGCCGTTTGACAACAAGATATCTTTCATTAAAAAAACATACGTTAATCTTCCCCGTCAATGTAAATAACGAATAAGAAATAAAGAATAAAAAAGTATTTATTTACTTATTTTTAAAAGTAGCACAGTTACCTAAACGAATTTGAAGTAGAAATAGCATTATCGGAAAAATCCCTTTTTCTGTAAACCACGCAGGTAATAACCTTTTGTTATATACCATATTATTCTTCCTCTACGGGGTTAGGCTCTGGACGTAAATATGTCTGTCAATTTTAAGTGGAATAGACAATTACCCCTGCACGTCTGCATCCCTCAGAAACTTCCTAAACTGGTGCTTAGCGCTTTTAACCTAAGACGACCGATTACGACCAATCGATGTAGTGAGAGAACGACTAAAAGATAGGCTTGTTTGAAATTTTGACCTATCGAAGACAACCCAATAAATAATTCTGTAAGAGTCCTGCCTAAGAAACGTGTCCTTCACTAAGTTTCATGCAAAATACAATTTCACTCAAACTGAGGATGATTCTAAATTACTGTTTTTCTTTATATTAATTCCAAAACTTAGTGGAAACTAATTATAAAAACCTACATAAGATTTCATCGGATGCAGTTGCCCCTGCCACCCCTAACCCCGTGCGCATCACGTTAACGTACTCTGTTGCGTACATCGTCAACACACCTCAACGCATCTCGTTAGTTCACCCCGTGAGCGTCCTCAACCTTATATAGGATGTTCTTGAGATGGTTTCACAAAATATAACTAATGCATTGTAAGCCTAGACAAGTGTTCCTGTAGCATTTGTATAAAGTATTCTTAAATGTTTCTGGGTCCAGTTAGCTATAGAATCTAATTTTGATGTACCGTCTTGTCGATTTATTTCAACAACTAATACGTATTTGTCAATATTGCAAATGTCATTGTCCTGCATTTCGTAATTTAGTTAATCTTGAGCTGAAATTTGGTGCACTGTTCCATATTTTATTTATTATTTGTTTTTTATTTATTTATTGTTATGTATTATTGTTTATTAACAACTAATTTTTAACTTAATTCTTAAAAAAACATAAGATTAGGCAACCATCATAACAACGATGGAATGCGTGTAACGTGACAAACATTCTTCTACTCACTAAAATATATTCTAATACACATCCTGTTTTTCACAAAGCGGCAAATGCAGCAGCAAGCATGATTTCACAGCCCACTGGACCCAGAAACATTTTATAAACACCTTGTAATTTAAAACAATTACTTTCTAGTTCTGAAGGGCAGAAATCAATTTTTTGAGAAGCACTGCATTTTAAGTTATCTGAAAAGACTCAATGATTCATTTAATCAAAATAAAAACAAACTGAGACGATCGTAACGTTTAAATGTAATTTAATCTTTTTCCAGAGTTATAGGGATTCATAACATTGACCTAATGAATTCCAGCTACCATAATTTTGTAATGTAGGTCAGCAAACTTAAGAAAAAAAATTAATGTTTTAATTGTTTAATCTTCTAAAACTATAGAATTATCCTTAAGAAAAAGGAATTGAGGGAGATAAAAATGCTAATTTAAGTGTGCAAACCATAACATACAATACTAATAACAGATGCATCTGATACATGAATCACAAGGTGTGTTTTGAGAACACAACAGATATCTGTCAGTAGGGTACATGTTTATTTCTTTTTTAAACATATCAAATCTTAATACACTTTTGAGTAATTCCAGCTACTAAGTAAAAGTGGATTACTTACCTACAAAATAATGCACTCGCATACTCGCTTTGTAAGCTTTTATTTAATATTATGAGCAATGTTTAGTGATGTTTACGTAAATGCGCGTTTTGTTAAAAAGACACTAAAAGTGTTTTAAGAAACCAACAAATTGGGCCCTATTGATACGTATGTGTTATTCTTACTCTTATCTTATTATACTTGTTTAAATATCAGGTTGTTCAGTTTATAACTGTTATTCACACTAAAAAAAGGAAAAATCAAATTTCAGCAGATGGCAGAAAATTTCTACCCTAAAATTGGGATTATTTTAGTTTCTTATTTAAGTGGTAGTTCCACAAAACAATATTTTTTAGGTATGTACCAACACTTCAGAATCTATGGTGTAAGTTAGTGAGACCATTTCAGAAACACCCTGCATATTAGAACCCAAAATATAGATCCTAAGACAGTAGAATGTGGTATTCATTGAGGTATCATACTCAGGCTGATATTATTTAATATTTGTGATACAATCTGTAAAAAGGTACCTTAAGACAGAAAAGTAAATTTCACTGTAGATCCAAAAAATGCGACCGCAGTCCAAATTATCAATTTTTAGGTTTCAATCCCAGATGTTTCTGGTAACTTTTGGCAACATTTTAAACTATAAACCAGTTCTATAGGTTATTGTCTTGCTATTTTACATATTACATTTACATTACATACAATTCCACAGCATCATTTTATAATTAATGACATGCAAAACTTTAAAGCCGATTTTCTTGAAACTATGATTTTACTAATTAAAATTTTCAAAATGCTGTATCTCGCTCAATCTCTAACAAACCAAGCTGTTTTTTTTAAATACCATCCTCTAGGTTTGTAGAATAAAATGCATTTAAAAAAATGAAAATTGATTTTTCCAACTTAAGGTACCTTTTTATAGATTGCATCACATTTCATAAACAGCTTACTTAACCTAAATACTTCAGCTGATGTTTCCTCTTTTGCTGATGATACTGTAATACAGTGTTAATAAGATACTACTCCCACTGCATAGTGTAGAACATGATCTAATTATACATAACCTTTAAGAAAACAAAATCTATTACTTTTAGTTGTTATAAATAAATTCATCACTTTGGCAAATTAAAGATAAAAATGAAACGAGAAACATTTTATATAGAGCACACTAATAATCTTCTCATATAAATTCGTTAATAAAGAAATTGCAATTAATTTTATTTAAATTAAAATAACTGAAACAAATTCTTGACTTCAATAGTCAAAAAATTATACACGATGTTAGTGAACTAATAGTAGTCCAGGAAACAGGTGGTAGGGGACATCAATACAAACAGAAAAGTCTTATACAACAATGGTCAAATCTCAACGGCTTTCCCAGAAACGATTAATAAAGTTATAAACTTTCATATGTTATTATTCAATAACTAATGAAGATTCTACTTCGAGATTTGTTCAGAAGATTGATCTCATCCAGCCTAATAAAAAAGTATTGTACAATTTTTTTTCTAAATTTATTAGTTTAGCGACAAAAGAACAAAATGCATGAATGAAATTATTAAGAGAATTGGCAACTCTGCACTAGTTGAAAAGGAAATTTTACTTTCACACTTTCTCTTTCTTTAACTCTTAGTCAAGTCAGATGTTCCAGTAATTTGCGGGTGGTTTGTTCCTTTTACTGTCAGCTATCTTCTTTCATCTTGGTCAAAGAAGTAAATCCATCTTTGTTTTGCTTTTAAGCTGCTATTAACTGCACCCCCTACTAGGTTTACTTACAACGGTACTACTTTAAACTAAAAAAAAAGACAAATTATTTTTACAGAAAATACCTTTAAATTCAAAACATCTGAATTTACCAAGAAGATACTGTCGAACAAGTTTTGCAGCCAGCCATGTGATTGCAAATTGCAGAAATTTTAGGTTCAGTTTCTTTTTGTGCGGTGTGGACGCCTATGACACCCTATTTACAGTTGATGTTGGTACTATTACTTTTCTAACATCTTTATCTTTTCTTCTTTATTTATTTCTGATGTTAACCAGGATTGTTTTGTACATAAGAGCCGTTTGACACGGTAATATTTCTAGTACAATATTTTAATGTAAATTTAATTTAAGAAAATTTAAAAGCGTGTTGTACAGATTTATAAAAATTGATTTAAATTTTGAAGCAAAAACTGAGAATATTTAGAAATCTTTCTATTTATTTGTTAACATGTGTCAATATCTGCGCAGAATGCGAATTTCTGCAAACCACACTAAAGATGCTAACGTAACCTTTACTTTCTCTTTAAATTTGCTAATATTAATATTATTGTAGCAACACCAGCTTCAGTACAATATAGATTGATATCATTTATATCAATTTTGAATGTTTCAGGATTTCGAATAACCCGTATAACAACTTCAAGAAATTTTTAAGGTTAGAACTGCTAACCACTGTGAACACAGTACCCGCGAAATTCAAACATTAACGTCATTTTGGTAATTAAACGTGAGAAAACGCAGGCGCATCAGCAGAAATTGACTCATTTTTGAAATTAAATCTACAGTGTGTCCGAAAAGTATGGAATATCCTATATATCTCAGTAAATATGCATTTTATGGAAAAATGTTTCCTATAAAAGTTGTTTAGTGTTTAGTTTTACATTACAGGGCAATACCAAATAACTATTTTTTAAAAAAACAAAAGCGCAACGAATAATGCTTCAATTTTTTTTAATGGGAAGGTATCCCTTTATTGTACTCATTTGATAAAGAATGTTTTTCTCTTTTCAATGATGTAAAACTTTGATACACTTGCACAAGTAAATTTTGATTAAAACGCAAAAAATTGTTTGAATAACGCTTAAAAGTTTATTTATTCATCTGTTACCATTCCAGATGCGGTCTTTTGAATTTTCAATATTACCTAGTCACATTATGGTCGGTGTGATACACTTTTGTTTGTTGCAACAATTGAATGCGTCGTAGAAATGTCAATTAATAACCGAACTGAAGGGAAAAGTTATTTGTTTAATTAATTTAAGCATTTTGATTAACGTGAGGATAACAAAGTTACAAAAATACGACTTGCTATGGATCATTTATCAGAAAAATATCGTATTGAAATTTTAATGATGCTGGGATATGGAGACAGAAGGAGAACACAGGAGGAAGTTTGCAATTTGTTTAATAACGTGCACCCCAAATACCATATTTCTCAGTCTACTGTAAGTAAAATTTTGCATCAATTTCATGAGACGAGTTTTGTCAAAGATCGTCCAAAAACGGGCAGACCTAAAGCTCTAAATAATGAACAACGTGAGAATATAATGTTGGCTGTCGTGGAAAATCCACATGTTTCTATTCGAAAAATTGCTCATGAACATACTTTGGAGAAATCCACTGCACACGAAGTTCTAAGAAAGGAGAAGTGGCATCCGTATAAACCTTGTATAGTTCAAGAATTATTAGAAGATGATTTAGATCGAAGATTGCAATTTTGCAAAGAAATAACACATAGGCTTCAGGAAAATGCAAATTTTCATAAAAATATCCTCTTCACTGATGAGGCGACGTTTTGTTTAAATGGTACCATTAACAAACAAAACACGCGCTACTGGTCTTCACTAAATCCTGGCTGGTATGTAGAAGGGCACACCCAATATCAGCAGAAAGTCAATGTCTGGGCAGGAATTATTGGAACCCAAATTCCGGGACCTTTTTTTATAGAACATAATTTAACAGCGGATGCTTATCTAGATTTTTTTAAGATTTGACTTACTTCCTGCTTTAGCTGTTCTATTTCCTAATGAACTAGATCCAGATGTACATAACAGAATATCATTGCAACAAGACGGGGCTCCTCCTCATTTCGGAATTAATGTCCAACAGTTTCTTGATAATACTTTCCCTTATTGATGGATAGGCAGAAAAGGTGCTGTGGGGCCTTCTCAAAAATTAGATTTACGTCGATATGCCTGAAGATATTGAAACTAAAAGACCGTATTGGAACAGAGATTAGAGCTATCACACCAGAAACGATTCAAAATGCAGTAAACAAATTTGAAAAACGACTTTATCATTGCCAAGCTGTAAATGGTGCACACTTTGAACACCTTCTATGAACTGTAGAGTGTAGTTATACAAAATTTTCAATTCGTAACAGATGAGTATTGAAATAAACTTTCAAACAATTTTTTGCGTTTTAATCAAAATTTACTTATGCAACTGTATCAAAGTTTTACATCATTGAAAAGAGAAAAACATTCTCTATCAAATGAGTACAATAAAGGGATACCTTCCCATTAAAAAAAATTGAAGCATTAATCGTTGCGCTTTTGTTTTTCTAAAAAATAGTTATTTGGTACTGCCCTGTAGTGTAAAACTAAACACTAAACAACTTTTATAGGAAACATTTTTCCATAAAATGCATATTTACCGAGATATATAGGATATTCCATACTTTTCGGACACACTGTATAACCGTGTCATGCAGAAAACATTTTTCAAGTTAATTTTGATATTATTTTTGTAGCATGTTTCTTGTAGTAAAATGTACATTAAATTTTAATGCGTTTTTTATTTAAAAAATATTACCGTGTCAAACGGCTCTAAATTATACAAAAATCTATTTGGAAATAAAATATTTATAATTACTTACCTGTTAAGAGATAAACAATAGTTTTTCTGCAAAATACATATTTTGCTAGAATTTTAATTTTAAGTTAAATTGTAAATTTTTCAAGAGTAATTTAATTCTACCTAAGTCAAACTGTTAGTTTAGTACTTCTGAGTTTAACACGGGCGATTTTTAGTACCTTAAAATAAATGCAACAAGCAGCTTAACAAACCATAATCCCACTGGCAAGATCGTAAAAATCTTGACACTTTCTATTTTACAATAAAAGTACTGTACACCCACTGTAACCTTATAAAAATTTTACTCTGTGCACGTGATAAGATAAAGTAAAAACTTGCCTGTACAGTCGCTGCAATCAGTAAATAATTTCTATTTATTTTATTCAGTTTTCTAGTTGTTGTTGTTCTCATAAATAATAATTTCTTGTTCTTGTAAATAATAATCTCTCAGCATTTAGTTTAATTTGAATATTATTTAATCTATTGTATTGTATTATTAACATTTCACGCGAGTTATAGTGCAACAACAGCACGATTGAAAAAGAGCTTTTGGCAATCGTCTGGGCTACAAAATACTTTCGACCGTACCTCTTCGGAAAAAAGTTCAAAATTATCACTGATCATAAGCCCCTGCAATGGCTGATGTCGTTAAAAGAGCCTAACTCCAGGCTAGTGAGATGGCGATTGAAGCTTGAGGAATTCGAATACGAAGTCGTGTATAAAAAAGGAAAAGCCAATACTAACGCGGACACACCAAAGAGTTTTTCAGGTATATGGATGAGTTTAACCAACAACTGAAACAGAAATCCTGTGGATGATGACAATATGTCAACAGCTGTCAACATAACTGAACCCCCTGCATTGCAGGATGTTACAGAAATAAATGCAGAAACTGATAATCTTGCGAGAAGATCATCCGAGGAAATTCTTACCGCTAGCGAACCAGAAATCATCCATTCAAGCCATGAAGAACCAATTCAACAAATTCCATCATCCAAAAGAGCACTTAATACATACGACCATCAAGTAATAATCGATTTTGTTTTACATTCGCCAACTAAACCTAAAATTCAACAAATATTTCCTACCAAAAGACGATTACTTGTTCAAATTTCAATCAATGACTTAGAAAATGACATCATTAACTTTTCAAAAATCACCTAGATCCAGATTTCACTCATGCTATTCTTTTTAAAAATGAATCATACGTTCTGCAAATATGCAAAATTGTTCGGAAAACCTTTAGAAATTCGGTTTTTAAATTGGTAAAGTGTAACACATTATTAGAAGACGTCACCGAAACAGAACGACAGCAAGAAATCATAAGAAATTATCATGAAGGTAAATGTAATCATAGAAGCATTTTAGAAACAGAAACGAGAATACGAAGATCCTATTATTGGCCAAAACTTAGAATAGACACTACTCACTACATAAATTTTTGCGAAGTGTGTCAAACCAACAAGTATGATAGAAATCCACCCAAACAAAAATTAATGATCACGCCTACACCATCGAAACCTTTTGAGATTGTTCATGTTGATACTTTTCAAGTACAAGGCCAAAAGTTTTTGACTATAATCGATACATTTTCTAAATACGCGCAGGCATATCCTCTAACAGGCGCATCAGGTATCGAAGTTGTCAGAGCATTTGTAATTTTTATGACCCATCATGGTCTGCCAAATTTAGTAATCATGGACAATGGTTCCGAACTAAAAAATTCAGTAGTCCAAGAATTCTTTAAAACTCATCAGGTAAATACTCATTTTATAACGGTCAATAACCCCCAATCCAATGGTGCAATCGAGAGGTTTCACTCCACTCTCATCGAACATCTACGTGTACTAAGGCTTAAGGATAAAGGTAAAATAGATATATTGAACCAAATGCCTTATGCAATTTTAGGGTACAATAATTCGATTCACTCAGTGACTAAGCAATTGACATCATTAATAGCCATTTAAACTCAACAGATCCATTTAACATAAACATTAATGAAAAATTGTTAAATAACTATATCCAGGAACATCGTGATGCAACTAAAGAAATCTATAAAAGGTTAAACGAACAGTTAGTTAATTAAAAAGAATCTGTTATTGAAAATCATAACAAGAATCGCGAAGATCCATTGACCTATAACCCCGATACCGATGTATATAGAAAAATTACCACTAACACTAGAAATAAGTTGCTGCCAAAATTTGCGAAAGAAAAGGTAATAAAAAACAAAAAACTGAAGGTTAGAACCTATCATAAACAAAATTTGAAATGTCCACCGGCTAACCAGCCGAAATTGTTGTAGATGCCACCTGGCAACCCTTCAAGAGGTAACAATAACCAACCTCAACCAGAATTCAGGGATTCTACCGTACAAGCTGGGTCCAGCAAGGATAAAATTTAAAACCCATACATTCATCCGTTACTTTAACCTAGAACCCATTGGAAATGAAATAGCTCTTATAAAGCAGCATTGCCACAATTTTAGTTTTATTATTTCAAAACGTGAAAATCAATATTTTTCTGAATTGGACAACCTTCAAAGGGCTATATCATATCAATTATATTCGGCAGAACAAAAATTCAACTCTTTGAGTCCTAACATTCGAGTAAAACGAGGTCTTATTGATGGATTAGGAACAATCATTAAAGGTATTACAGGAAATCTAGATTCAAATGATGCCAAACATTACGATCAAGCAATAAATGATTTAGAATTATTGAAAATTTTAATGAAACAGTTTTTCTAATCAAACATAACCAAGAAGTTATAACCTCTAACTTAAATAGAATACAATTTGAGTTTAAGGATTTAATGTTCAATCTTAATGATTATTTAGAAACCAGAAACATTTTGGATCAAATTAATTTAACCTTAAATTTAATTTTACAATTATTAAGTGATATCGAGAATGCAGTCACGTTTGCTAGATTAAACACACTTCATAGTAGTATTCTAAAAATCGATGAACTTGAATCAATTGTACAAACTGCATTAAATTATTATTCTTCAGAATCATTACTTTTCCCAAATTTACCAAATAATACATACAGATATTACGACCTTATAGAAATCGAGGCTTATCATTCCAATAATAAAATCGTTTTTGTTCTCCACTTTCCCTTAGTACTTCCTGAAATATTTTATTATCACCTGTATTCCATTCCTACCCAAGATGGTACAACAATTATTCCCCCTAACACCTATCTGGTAATGAGCGAAAACTTTTACCAATACACATCAATACCTTGCATCCACTTGCACCCTGGATACTACTGCCCAGATGGCAACCTTGTGAACGGAAGAAGATTGCGTTTTTCAGTTGTTACAAGTGGAATTTTCAAAAGAAAGTTGTCAACGAACCCCGGTGAAAATCACCAAAAGCATCGTACAACAAATCGACAAATCTCATTACATAGGAATTTTCCTGAATGAAACGAAAATTCAAACCGCTTGTCGTCATTCGGACCTCACCACGTTAAAGGGAAGTTATTTGATATACCTACCTATAGGATGCCGTTTCCAAACCAATGATTTTAACTATGTCAACGAGAAGGAAGTCAGCAGAGGTCAGCCAATGCTACTACCTGAAATTAATATTCATCGTGGGACTTCAGTTACCAATCTCACCAAGATAATTAAAACTGTAAACCTTGATAAAATTCACCAGCTGCAGAAGGAGCAACAAAATTTAAAACCATTAATACCAATTTACAATAAAAACTCTCCGATTAATCTTTGGATTATTCCTATCTATGTGATCCTAGTCTTCGCTGGAATCTACCTTATAACATGTTGCATTCGAAGAAACTGGAAAAGGTCGAAACAAGATGGACCAACTCCCGTTGAAGAGCAGCAGCAACAAGATCTCTCAGCGTGCCCTGTGGCATTTTTCATCCCATGAAATACGCCACGATTTGGGAATGGAGGAATAACAGTGCAACAACCTATATAATATAGAATAAAATACTGGAATGTAATATTATATACCTAGTTAGCATTTTCTTTTTATCATTTTAACATGATGTTTTTATAAAGTTAGTCTGATAATAAATCTTGAACGGATAACACTAAAAGAATTAAAAAGAGAATATTTTTAATTCAGGGTTTTGGAAAATTCGTTTTTTAAAAACTACCAATCTCATTTGAAACTTATAATTCGCGTGAATAAAATTCTTTTCAATTACACTTGTTGCACATATTGTACTTAGACAACGAAGCTGACAGAAAGTTTACAAATGGGTACGATCGCAACCAAATGTGCATGTGCAAACTTTCTAAGGTTACAGTGGCTGTACAATAAATACAGTTATAATTTATATTTATTTGATAAGAGTAAAGAACAATGATGTACAAAATCTGAAGCATATACAAACAAAAGAAATGTGTTGATGTTTCCAGTTTTACAAATTTCATCAGTACTACAAAAACTTGTGTTTACAACTAACAAGCACACATAATCAATTACAATTTTACGATACTTAAATCTGCGAATAATACGCATATTTATTGTTAAAGTGAAACATGCTATTTTCTTTCTTTTCCTCAACTGATAACTCACATCAAAATCATATCGAAACGTACATTCTCAACAAAAACTGCTTAATCTAATTACTCGCAGTGGAACTAGCCACCAAAAAAACTAAATTCATCAACCAAAAAGACTACAATAGCATAAGCTATGCTACAATCTACAACTATTAATGTTTTCACTTCTTTATACAACAGGGGCTGTTTTGAAATTCTGTGTGGAATTTCAGAAATGATTAAAAATTTTTTAAATTAATCTAATAATAAATACAGTACGACTCACTTAATAAAACAAGTGCTTGGTGCAAGTTAATAAAGTCTCTTATCACTCCTTACGTGGTTTTCTTTTTCTAGGTGCATCACCTTCTCCTACTTGACTTACTGTCGAGGCCTATAAAAAAAAGTAACTAACTAAAGTTCATTAAATAAAATGACAAAAACTCACTTCTGGTTTTTTACTTTCTTCCTCTTCTTCTTCGTCATCATCTTCATCTTTATCTGAATACTTTTCTTTATCTTCTTCATCTACGATGTTCTCTTCTCTTTCTTCTTCTTCACCTTCTTGTTCAGCTGTTTCAGGTATATCATCTGCAGTCATTTCATCAGTCTTTTTCGTATCAGCTGCTCTTCTAAGTTCTTCATTTTCCTAATTTATACAAAAATCTCAATTTGGAAAACGAGAATATTTCTTATAAGAAACTCACCTTTACAAGACTAGCAGCAGAAGAACTAGGTTTACAGCACAGGTACAAAATAAAAACAACTGGGATACCTAGCACTATGATGTATACGGCCCAGAGTATGGGATATTCATTGGTGAGATTTGCAATTCTTTGTACTAGACTTTCCTAATATGGCAATAATACTAATATTAGCAAAACTACTTACAAAACATCTTAACATTAATTGTTGTACTAAATATTGGTAAATAATTCATGTACCGACTAGCATTAAATGTACGAAAGCAACATCATCAAGAGGAATATAAAAATACCTCCTTTATACATGACCAAAGATACCATATGTAAATAACAATTGGTATAGAACAATAAACAAAATACAGTGCCCATGTTTTAGGCATGTAATTTAAAGCTTTTAATGTACGACCCCAAAAGGTAACCTAATAAATGATATCATTTAGGATTTCCAATTAAAAATTTTAATAATAGTATAACAAAAATTAATCAATCAAAAACTTACTGAATCTCGAGCAATCTTTTGGCGTTTCTTATCAAACGTATCAGCTGCCCATTGTTCAGATACTTGTATATCATCAGTGATGATAATGTTATCAAATAATATATCTTTTGACATTGACCATAATTCAAATCCAACAGCAGACTAAAAACATCACCACTTATTAGAATTCTCATCATTATAATAATAAATCATTAACTTACCACTGTATGCATTTTAAATGGTTCTTTATCTTCAAAATAGTCAGGATTTCTAATACGTCGTGGTCTCCATTTTCCTTTATAATTTGGATTATCAATAAGTGGAGCTCTCCATTTTCCTTTGTAATTTGGATTGTTTATAAGAGGAGGTTCCCAGCGACCACATCCTGGGGCATTTTCACAGGCAGAATTATCAATAAGAGGTGGTTCCCAAGCCCCATCCATTTCTGAATCCCAATCTTCAGGTATCTTAGCATTTGGATCAGGTATATGTGTTGGTTCATTCTCCAACCAACCAGCAGGCATTGTAGCAAATTCATCCACGATTTGAGCAGGTGCATCTTCGTCCCAGTCATCAGGTTTTACTGCCTCAGGATCTGGAATCTTTTCTCTTTCATCCCAATCGTCAGGTTTCTTATCATTGGGATCATCAATTTCGGCTGGTGGATTTACTGAAGGAGTGAAGTCTTCTAATAAGCTACCAGAATTTACTACTTGCCTATCAATTTTAATTTCAAAAGTGTTATCTGGATTTACAATAAGGGTATACAAATGTGGAAGTTTATCAGAGAAGAAGTCTTCTAATCGCTCCTTGGGTTTTTTACAATGTTTCTCTTCAATACTACCATTAAGAGGATTACGATGCCTAAATATAAAATGAAGTTTATGATCGTTGCCACATTTATCTGGCCCAAACATAATTGTATATGGAGATTTATCATGAAATTGTGCTAAATTTCTAGTATCAGGCCCTTCACTAAGTAATTTTAAATAAGCGCCTCCACATTCCTGTCCATCTTGTAATATCACTTCATATTGAACAATCAGTGGTTTGGTGTTAAAAACAAATGGCTTAGTAAGAAGCGATGCAATAGCAGCATGCTTAGCTTTAGACTTTAATACTAATCCTAAATCACCAGTTAAACCATCTTTTTGTGGCGACTCAATTTCCCACACTCCATCATATTTTGCTATATCTTCTGAAATACCCTCTTTCATTGCACGAGATTTCATCCAACGTTTATTAAATTGTGCCACATCATCAAAATGATCTGATAAGTAAACTTTACTTTTGTCAGAAACGACAGGACTTTCATATGGCACATCTATTGGTGGTGCAGGATCATTTTCAATTTCTACTGTTGCTTCGTCAGCATCCTAGATAAAAGAAAAAAAATTCTAATGATATTAAATTTTAATTTTATCAAATATCAATGATTTTACAAAATTATCGTAGAATGAATCTTTTCAGAACAAGTCTGAGTCACATTAGTGATCACAAAACTAAGGATTTGCTATTTAAAAAACATGAGTAAAGATCAATTTTTCTCAAGAAAATGCATAAAAGTAAAATAGAAACTGTATCTAAATGTTAATCTTTATTTTATTTCAACAAATAACATTAATAGAAGGAAAGAAACTATTCTTTGTGATTTACAGGGTAGCTAAGATAAATCGTAAAGAAAAATGTGTCAAATCGCAGTTTTCCTATTCTGGGAAATTAGAAGCAATTTTGAGGTTATTTTAAAACAAAAGAGCACAAATGACATATCAAAATCAGATTATTAAAAAATACATACAGGATGGTATTTAAAAAAAAAGTTTGATACAACTTCCATTTAGTCAAAAGAAACAAGCAACTTAAGTTTAGTTTCGCACTAAACTAAGACATGTTTGTTCGAGTCAAGCATAAACTCACTTAAGTACTGACTCTGAATAACATAAAAGGCAGAGATTTGGTTAAATTGGGAAAATGTTGCCCATTCTCAATATTAGGCCAGTAAAATTAGATCCCAAAAGGGGGTCAAGGTGGAAATAAATGTCGCTAAACATTTTACGGTTTTAATCAGTTCATTGGACGTTTAATAGAAGTATCCTGGTTTTTCATAGTCCATCGTGATGAGCTAATGTGAGGGGATCAAAAAAACCATGAAGTTTTCAGATTTTGTTTTAGTTTTTCGCTTATTACTCCTAAATGGTGCTTCCTAGCGAAAACTTCGTTGTTTAAGAATTGAAGGCCATTAAATTCTGCATCGAAGAAGTACCACAACTTTATAATTCGGTCAAGTGGTATGGTCGAAATCGGCGGTCGAGAAACGAAAATTTTTAGCTCACTCCAATTGGAGTAGGCGTTTCTGAGTTGCAAACATTTGAAAATCACTATATCTCAGTTTTTAACAAAATTGCTAAAAATTGTCGTTTTTCGACCATACCACTTGGCCTAATTATAAAGTTGTGGTACTCATTCAATGCAGAATTTAATGGCCTTCAATTCTTATACAGTGATGTTTTCGCTAGGAAGCACCGATTAGAAGTTATACGCAAAAAACTGAAAAAAGTCCGACAATTTCTTGGTTTTTTTGATGCTCTCACGATAGCTCACGAAGGAGAGTGAAAAACCAGGATACTTCTATTAGACGTCCAATAAACCGATTAAAACCAGAAAACGTTTGCCGACATTTATTTCCATCTCGACCCCTCTATTTTACTGGCCTATATTAATTTATTGTTATTTTAGTTCTTTCAAAAATATCCATGGCTCCCTACATGTTTGCTAAATATAAAAACTTGCAAACTTGCCTAACATGGTGTGTTTGTTAAAACAGGATCAAGCTAGAGTGCTTTGATATCGATTTGATGTTTATCATTAGGTTAGAGTGCTTGTCGAAAAAGAGAAACAAAAATATGTTACCTCTCTAGCACTGCAGGTATAAAGGACGGAAAAAAGCGTCTTTTTTTTTGTTTTAGCAACTGTTGCATTACAAAAGTAATTATTTTATTTGATAAAAATTAATGATTTTCATACGTTTTTAGTTTCATAGTATACTGCATGGAAAATGGTTTTCACTTCAGAACTTGATAAAACAAAAGAATAACTATGTCAAACAAAAGACGATCGCAAAACTGATTTTTCTTGTGTTTGAGAGTAAATTCTCTAAAACCCTCTTTGCTCATTCTCGAGATATTCCACTTTAAATAAAATTGGATATTTTCGTTTTTAGTGAACATCTAGTAAGACCTGTTCGACACTTATGAAAAATTCTCTGATAAATTTCATAGAAATTACTTTTCAAAAAATTTTTGATCGTTGCAAACTTTTTTTAAAAAAACAAAAACCTTAGTAAATTGATCTGCACAATAAGCAGCTTTTGTCTAATTTAAACAACTTGGTATCTCTACGGAGCCTCAAATTTGGAATACACTGTATAAGTAGTTAAGCATTTATTGTTTCTCTAACAGATTTCTCAGAAATGATTTTCTTTTGTTTTATTAAATTGTTCCCAGGAAAAGAATGTCGTTTTATAAGAAACATGGCAGTCATATGATTAGCAATGTAATTAATCATGACATGCTATAATTGAAAATGTTTTTATGTAATAATTCTAAAAAACAAAAGAAAATAACCTCCATACAACCTTAAACCATTAAAAAACTGGAGTCCTTCAATCAATATAACATCTGAATTTGTCGATATTACGAGGCTTGCCTTTTATGAAGTGAGATTTATCGAAAGGGGGCGTATCAGTCAAACTTTTATAGTGCCATTTGACAGATCACATATTTGTTGGGTTATGTTGTTTGTTTTAACACAATAGGATAATCGACTCGAGTCCTGTCAAAGTTTGAAGTGACCAAGTCTGAAAAGAAATGGAATTGATCCAAGAAAATGATCGTGCCATAACTTTAAAAGGAAATTGTTTCAGAAAAGTTGTATCGTTGAACTGATTTCTGTGTTTGGAGATGAAGCACCATCAAAAGCAGCATTGTATCACTGATATGCAGAGTCTCAGCATGGACATATTAGCCTTGGTAAGCAATATGGAAGAGGGCCATCAAAAACAGCAGTCATTCCAGAAAATATTGATGTCGTGTGTAAGCTAATCATGGAAGATAGATATGTTACATATGGAGAGATTCAGGCAACATTAGGGATCTTAGGAACTGCAGTACAAAAGATCTTGGGTGTCAGAAAGCTGATTTTCCGATGGATCCCTCATCTTCTCACTAACGAACAAAAAGCAGCTCGTGTCGATTGGTGCCGTAGAACTTTGCGACGATTTAACAGAAGAGCTTCAAATCACGTATATGACATCGTAAGTGGTGACGAATTTTGGATTTATAGCTATGAACCCGAAAGCAAAACTCAATCAGCTGTGTGGGTGTTTCAAAGTAAAACGAAATCAACGAAAGTGATTCTTCCAGCAGCGTTTCCAAGAAAATAGTCGCTAGTTTTGTGGCTAAATCTGGACATGTCGCCACCATTCCTCTTGAAGATCGACGATGTGTTAATGCAGATTGGTATACAACTGTTTGTTTACCACAGGTTATTACTGAACTGTGAAAAACTAATGCAAACCGCCGCCTTCTCCTTCATCATGACCTACTGTATTCTCCTAACCTAAGCCCCAATGACTTCTTCACGTTCCCAAAAATCAAGAACAAGTTGTGTGGGAAGCACTTTCAGTCGCCAGAAGAAGCAGTTGAAGCTTACAAAGAAGCCATCTTGACTACACCAACTTCAGAGTGGAATTACTGTTTTACAAAATGATTTGAGTGAATGCAAAAATGTATTGACCTTAATGGAGAATACTTCGAAAAACAATAAATATACTCTCGTTAGTCTAAGTTCTTTCATTTAGTCAAATCTCACTTCATAAAAGGCAAGCCTTGTAGAGTTAGAATATGGCTGTCTTGTGTATTAGATACATATTTTTATTTCTTTTCATTCTAGCAACAAAATACAAATGCCTATCAATTTTATGTTATATCTTGCATAATTTACTATTTACCACTTAACTTCTATAATTCTAACCTATCTCCATCTTTTAGAAACAACAATTTTGAATTTATCAAAACTCTCACAATATTGCACAAACTCCAATCCTAATAATTGTTTACCATGTTAAGATTTCTATAACATCCTGTATAATCATAAAAGCACATATTTAAGTATGTATTTGACCTTTACAATTTATCTAGTCTACAAGCTGCAACTTTAATAAAGAAAATCTCTATCTTAAGTCTAATAAACAATTATTGGCGTTTGAAAACTCTATAAATAATATTCAAATTGAGCTATTTAAGGGTATCAGAACTACGTAGATGCTCAATTAAAAATATTCATGTCTATAGTTTATATTCATAAGGTTTATATGTTTGTTTGCTCTGGATGATCTTGAGCAATATCTGACGTTTCTTTGTATTTTAGAAAATGATCTCGACTTGTTTATTTGTAAAAGAGAGGTAATCTAGATCAACTTAGAGCATGCTCTAGCTGCTCAGAGCTCTAAGTACAAGCAGATATGAGCAATCACACCATTGTGTATAGCAATAAATACTATCATGGTTGCCTATGAAAATAAAAGAAATAGTCATTGATTTAAGTAACAATAATTTGCTCAAAAGTTTAATTCAGTGTAAGTTTGTTGCAAAATCAATTATATTTACATAGGAATAAAAAATATTTATGTTAGAGAGTTATTACGGAAAGAGCAAGAGGTTGGATAATAGAGAATGATATTATTCGATTAAAAATATTTTCTAATATTTTTGACGTTTTTAACAATAAAAAATTGATTTGACTTAGCTCTGTTATTTAATACTGTGGTATCGGTGTGGTATAATAAAGACATACTTTCTGAATCCATATGTTACTAGATAATCCATGTTTTAGGATACATGTTATATTAAGGTATAAAGTGTGTTATTCAACATGAACTGTTTTGAGGTTAAGTTCATTAGGTTAGAAATGATCTTTTTGTGCTTTATGTTTATCAGTGTGCTTTCTTGATCTGAGTGGAACTACAGTAGTGGACAAAAAAAACGCACATACCCCATATTCTGAATTATTGGGTTTCTTGTTTTATATTAAAGCATTTGGTATTAAAATTTAATTACCTATAACATAGTAGCCTCTGACCTATTTTGTTTTATTATAATCAAGTCTATATATCCAAGAAAACAATATCATTGTTGCTGTAGTTGTAGTTGTTATTAAATCGTTGTGGAAATGGCTCCTTTAACTCCGCGAAAAAAAAGTGTTGCATTAGCATTACGGGATGAAGGGTGTTCTATGACGTATATTAGTGCTAAATTAGGTTGCCATCATTCTACTATTTCATGTTTAATAAGAAAAAAAAATGATACTGGGACCGTGGATAGGAAAAAAGGAAGTGGAAGAAAGAAGATTTCTACTGACAAACAAGATCGTTTTAAAAAGACTGGCTATTAAAAATAGAAAAGAAACCTCCACTGAATTAAGGAAAAAATGGATAGAACATGCTGGTCTGTCAGTTAGTACAAGAACAATTCGTCGTAGATTGTGTTCAAATAATCCAAAAGCCTATCGTCCAAGGAAGAAGCCCTTGTTGACTAAAAATATGCGTGCAGCTCGATTAAAATAGGCAAAAGAACATGTCAAATAGACAGAAAGTCAATGGAATATGGTGGTATTTTCAGACGAATCAAAATTTAATCTACACGGGTCAGCTAGTATTAAATATGTGCGTCGTCGTCCAGGTGAAGAATTCCTACCAGAGTGTTTGAAACAAACAATTAAATTTGATTCATATCAAATGGTGTGGGGGTGTATATCTAGTAAGGGAGTGGGTGATATTTATTTTTAAGTGGCACAATGAATGCTGAAATATAGATAAATGTTTTAAAGGAACATTTAATACCAACAATAAAACGACATTTTGGAAGGTTAAAAAGTGGAATCTTTCAAGATGATTCAGTGCCGTGTCACAGAGTCAAGAAAGTATTTTTTGCTATAATAATAAAGTTAAAGCATTAATTAATAATTTATTATTATTGATTTACGTCTAGGTGCAAGATTTTCTTAAAAAACAAAAAGTTTCTTGCCTAACTTGGCCCGGTAATAGTCCAGATCTCAACCCGATGGAGAATTGTTGGTATGAAATGGAGCGAGCTATTACTGAAAATAATCCGAAAACTAAAGAAGACCTTAGAAGCACAATAAGACACGTGTGGGAAACTGAAATAAGCCCTGCGTATATACAAAAATTGATATCTAGTATGCGCGATAGATGTAGGGCAGTTATTAAAGCTAAGGGTGGGAATACAAAATATTAACAACATATTTTTATCATTAATATGGAGGTAAATGTTTGCTTAATAATCTTTTGTTATCAGTTTTTTTGTTTTTATACCATATTCTGAATAATAAAATTTCAAAATTTGTGGTGTAGTATTTGGTTATACACATAAACTAAGTTGGCTATGAAATATTTATTTAGTAAGATCAAATTGTCAAGTACTTCATTGCAATCACATAGTATTGATAGCATTTACTACTTAATGATAGAAATATTTAAAATTTTAAAATCATCTATTAAAAAAGAAGTTTTCCTGTATGTGCGTTTTTTTTGTCCACTACTGTACATTGCCTTCAAACAATTCTGGTGACATTACTAACTAATCATTTCAGCAGACATGGTGAAACGAAACAATGTTTTTTCATATTTCATATTATTGATTAATCTCTGTTACTCAGCATTAAACAAACAGCAGTCAAGTAAAGTTTTATTTTACATTTATTCTAGCAGCCAATGTTTCATAATTTATCTTATCTTTATATTATCAGCAATAAATTGGTTTCCAAAATAGAGACCTTCCTTGTAATGCAATCTCTTAAGCCCATGTCTCACTATGAAAGTGTTTGACCAAATTGAAAAGTTGATCAAACATTTGATGGAAATTGGAGTATGTACTTTAACATTTGAAGGGGAAATGAGGTTATAAAATAAGCAACACAAGTTGGTGTTGCTTTTATTCAGATGAAACAAATGCATTAACACCTCAACCTAGATTTCTTTTTTATTTACCATTTGTGTGATAAAATTATTTACTTCTTGCTTTTTGTTTAAGTTTAATTATTTGTAATAACTTTTTCAAGTCAAATTTGGACATTTTCTTTCACATTACCAAAGATTTAAATGTGCAATCAAATATATTGCTTCAGGAACACCCTTTCTAATTAAAGAAAGTGACTGGAACATCCCTGTAACTCACAAATTATAAATTTTGCAAAAATTGTAAATTGTAATGTTCACTGAAAAAACAATACAGTTTCGAGTTTTCATACTTAATAGAAAATGCATTATATAATTAGTTTAAGATAAGTATCATACCTACCTATGCCTGTAAAGCATTGATTTTATATGAATTCACTAAAATTAATTAACCAGTAAACTTACTAAAGATTGACACACCTTGTAGGTATATCTTATTAAATGAATCCATAAAGTAGAATATTATCTAAAATCTTAGATTTCTTCTAAGTTATTTAAATTAATTTTATTATCCTCAATATTTTGTTGTATAGTCTATTTATAATACACCAACATTTATGACAGTTTATCACAATCGCTATTGTTTCAGTATTTAATCAGAACAAACAAAAATATTTCCTACAAAATAATTCTTAGCTACTTAATAACCATTTAGCTTATAATAATGTTATTACTAAAGCAAATTAGTTTAAAACTGATAACTTACAAAATCGTCCACGTCTTGTGTTGATATTCTTGAAGTGTGTAAGACTGCTACAATAAAAAGGGTATATAAAAATCTTAAACGCCTTTCCATCTTTCAATATTCATAAATGACTATCCTGCAAAAGAATAAAATTTTAAGTTAATAAAAAAAGATAGTTGCTATTAATTATTTTTTGATTTGAACAATTTTATAGAACAGAAGAATAAAATCTACTTGTAATTATACGATTCTGATGCAATAGTTTTATCATAATTTAATTAAAAACCTAAGGGAATGGAGGTGGTAGTAATAAAAATCTAGAACAACCCACCCTTGTTCAACCCCACAATGAATATCAAAAATATAACAAGAAAAAAATAAACAAAAGTACAATTAAAATGTAAAAAAAGGCAATTAAACGCTAATTGGAGAAAATTAAGAAAAAACATATATTTATAAATACCTAAATTAATACAAAGAGAAATGACGAGGCATACAATTTCTAACCTCAAACTGTCGGTGCACTTGTCAAGATTCAAGAACCACTCTTAAACACAAAGGGGTAATAAGTGGCTAATTAAATACGTTGAGTTAGAAGCGTTCTGCACATTTAAACTATACAAATGAAAATTTAAACGATTATTTTAATGCCACTGCAACGTTCACTTTCGGTTTTTACACTCGTAACTTGGCATGCACGGTAAAAATTAATAAACACAGTCAGACGATTCATAACCAATCAGAATCCTCCAAATGGCTAATGCTTACAGTCAGGGCCGGATTATTTATTTTAATTTATATAAGGAAATAATTTACCTTATCTTTATTTGATTAGGGATGACTTCCAAACGTTAATTATAAGACTTTTTGATATTATTATTACTTTGTGCAGCAACTATTATCTATTTTTAAACAGGATCTATACTTAAAATAGTACTAATAAAATTTGTACAGAGAATAAAATTATTTTATTTGTAAAAGTGAAATATATCCTGCATAACAGGAAAATCTACTCAAGTTATAAAAAACTAAATAATTTTTGAATATCTGCACTTTTTGATTTAATAACGTAATATTTTTCAAAAAACAGTGGTAATGTGATAAGATGAATAATTCTAAAATAAAGCAAAAACATTTCAATATAATTTATTGTTACACCATTGTTATAAATAATCGAATATTTGAAGGACAATAATTATAGAAAACTGGCGTATCACAGCCTAAAATATTAGAATATATTAAGGTTAATTGCATAATATTTTTACAATAAAATAAGACATAGGTATATTAATTTATTTTTGTGAAAGATACTTTTAAACTAAAAGCTTTTTAATAGTTTGATATAGAATCTTTGTGAATTTTAGTTTCACAACAGTTATGTTTAATAATTGGTCGATATTATATTTAAAATATTTATCATATAAAGTACACTGGTATACATATAATATTAGATATGTGAGCACATCAGTTTGTTGGCAATTTAAAGCATTTTTTTCTTAAAATTAGATGATTTTTATTTTGCATTAATATTATATGGTAATAGGCAAAATTTCAACCGCAATGGATTTACATGCCTAATTAATTCTATGGATGCTCTCTTACTATAAAAGCATATTATACATAATTCATTCCAAATAAAATTATAAGAAATATACAGTCTAACTACATTGCCGGTTAAAATATACCCACATACATAAATGCATTATCTTATTAATATTGTCTTTCTTTTAGAATCTTAATAGATTTTTGAATACTGCCTGTTTAGTACATTTTAAAATTAATTGTAACTATATGGTCTGAATCATTTCAACTACATTAAAATATGAGCAGAACTTATGACTTATAGTCTTAAAAATTGATAAAGCAATTATAAATAAATAGATAATAGAATTAATCTATACATGAACTCACATAAGTATTTTTAAAAGGTAACTCAATGATAACACATTATTCACAGCAAACTGGAATAATTTAGCAGGACAAAACCAAATACCAACAAAGTTTTGAGCAATTACATGCTGAAAAGTGTTATCAATACAGTTACTACCTACTTCAAAAGAAGTCTCATTAAACCAATTCAAATGAGAAGTTACAACAGAATCATCAGAATGAAACCCCATTAACACTTTTTAAAATCTAGGTCTGTCTCACTATGTGATTAAAGAAGTTCAATACAGATTATACTTTATGCAGATAGCTTGTAATTTTCAATTGGTCCAGAATTCTTGGCAAAACAGACATATTTAAGTAATTTGAAACAAATTCATCTGTAATAATAATAAAGTAACCTGTGACTAAGAAAGCAATATCATTACTTACTTCTCGTTTGAATTAGTTAGGTAATACAAGAAAAATCCAACAAATCTAGTTGATTGTAATAATACTTGTAAAATCATCAATAGCTTTTATAACCTTGAAAGTTATTGATATAAATGTATCACAATATTTGCCACTAAATGTAAAAGAAGCTTTTACATTTTACATCAAATACATTTTATATATTGTATTTAAATCATTAATCATTAGAATAGTTGCTTTTGTTTCATATTTAATTCCATAGCTAATTTTCCAGCAACAACAGCATTAGTCTCAATCATATTCCACAAAGTAGCCATAAAGAGGGTAAAGCCGATTGCACACACAATCAAAACATGAACTATATGATACAAAACTTTTTGACCAAATGGTGCTTCTGTTGCTACAGTTGCAATTAAGAGCAGAAATAGAATTACAGTGAAGAACCAATAGCAACGTTTATGATTAACCAATCTCTTTGTAGCAGTGTTACATATATCCATGCTCTCTTTCAAAACGGCTGTGCGTGCACTTATATCAAATATACGCACAGGAACTTCATCTCTGGTTACTTTCAATGTGGCAGTGACTGCTTCATGGTCTGAGTAGCTATAAGCACAACCAGGAACACGATTTGGTAAAGGATGGTGATAATGGTTCATAGTAACTTTAATGTTTGAGCCACCCAAATACATAACATAATCTATTCGTTTACCAGGGATCTGCTTTTTTATTAGTGATGAAGGAGTATAACTGTTTTGAAGGGCTTCATTTGTACTTGACGTTTCTTGAGCAATTTCATCAGCTTCAGAAAAAGCATCTGTTAATCCTGTCATGCTTACTAATATTCTACAAAAAAAATATAAGTTGGAAATATAACAATAAATGTTTAACAAAAATAATAAGCTGCATAATACCTGTATGCAAGATCTCCTGGCTCAGTATTAAGATCACCTGCCAATACAACAAGATCTGCAGCAGCAGAGGTAAGCTGGATAAATTGAGCAGTATCATAAGCTTGAAGTACACGATGTGCTTGATATTCATCACATTTTCTATCATATTCTGCATGCAACTGTAATTTACAATAAATAAAAAACGCTCAAGATACAAATATAAGTATTTACATACATGAGCAGAATAAATATTAATATTATAATCCATAACTCTTATTCTGCAAAGTCCTACACCTTTTCCTCCAAACCAGTCACCATGTTGCAATTTATGAACATAACCGTTTACAGGCCATTGATGGAAAAAGACATCATGTAATGGATATTTAGAAAAAACACATACACCTGAACCAAATACTCCGCTGAAATAACATAAAATAAGTTAAACTGTGCTACACTTATTATAATCATAACTACCTGTAGAAATAATGAGAAAAGGGATATGTTCCAATTATTTTATCTCTAATTAATTTGAAATCACCATCCGTCCAAACTTCTTGTAAACAAACAACGTCATACTGACTGGTAGCTAAGACTTCTGCAATAGCTTGCATTCTAGGTTTTCTATGTTTTGAGACCACGGGTATCCCCCTAGGTTTTGTAAAACGTATGTTAACAAGTTTCAAATAAAGTAAGTATTCTTATTGTTGAAAAGACTTACCAGCAATTAAGGGTAAAAATTTTAAATTCAATTTCCATTGCTTTACAAATATGCAAAATGTCAAATAAGTAATTTAAATAGAAAATATTCTACAGATTTTCTTTGTTTTGCTTTCACATTTGGGATTTTTTGAGGTTATGTAGAAATGTACGTGTAATAAATTTTTTGTCGACACATCGAGTTGAAGTTGGCATTGTTCTAGTAATTTTATTACTGTATGGTTGATAAACGTTATCTACAAAAAGAAAAGAAAAAGTAATTTTGTTGTAGTTCAGGGGCGTAGTGATGGGTATATGAAGTAGCCGCAGACAAAAGGACAGGACAGGATAGAGAATGACAAACTGATAACTTAAAAATGTGGGCTTTAACGCTATGAAGGGAATAGTAATTTATGTACTAGTGATGTAACGAATATTGGATTTTCCACATTTGCGAATGCGGATATTCATCTCCAGTATTCGCGAATGCAAATGCGAATATAAATATTGGTTTTTCGAATATGCCGCCAAAAGTATGCGCCCACAAACTCATATTTTGATAGGGCGTTTCGGACCGGAATCGGTGTTTAGATAAATAAGATTAAGAATAAAAGATAATTGCATAATGTACCTAATGAGACTAATCAGTAAGTAATTTTAAGTCAGTAACACCAAGGCTGTTCCCTAATTAAAATCTTTTTATTAAAATATAAATAAAAATTTCTTACAAATGCGAATGCGAATGCGAATATTCGTTACATCACTATAACGTACCAAGAGAGGAAAGTAATTTGTTACAGTCGAGATGTGAATATTGTGCTCGAGGCGAAACCGAGAGCGTGAACACGTCGAGACTGCAATATTACTTACTCCCGTAAAACATACATTTTTTTGCTCTTAAACTAAATTTATTTTCGTTTGTAACAGGGTCGTAATAATTCATTACAGCCCTTGGGACAGAAATATGCTGTATCATTGCTTTTGCTGGAAATATGAAGTTTTTAATAACGCGCAATATTACCCGCGTGCTCACGAACGCATATTCGAAGAAGGTCATACAAGGTTCTAAAATTGGGCGTAACAGAGGTTAATCAAGCTTTAACCAACACGTTTTTAACTTGTTTAATCTTGAAAATTAAACAGATTTTATTCAACCATTTTTGAAGAATTTCATTTCAAATAACAAAGAATTTTAATTTCTACAACAGAGATATGATTCATTTAGACATGCGACATTCACATTTTTTCTTCAAAACATTTCTCAAGTTGCCAATATGTTCAATTGTAAAATTAATCGCTTTATTCCAAAATCAAACCAGTTTTTTCTTTTTAAAGAAAGGCCTCACTGTTTCTAATTTTTCTACAACACATTAATTAAATCAAGAATTCTTAATTCAAATACCTAATATAGCATATTATTTAACGAGCACATAATGCCCATTATGTGCGAGTCGAATACGACGTTTTATCTACGATTCTAACACTTATGAGGAAGATCTGGAGATGGACTCCCCTGAGGGAGGCGATGTCCAAATTCTTAAATATGTAAAAGTCAATAAAAGTAAACAATCTTCACAAAGAGAGTTTTAGAATCCAAGGATCCTCTGAAGACGATGTCCAAATTTTTTTCTAACAATAAATAGTTTGAGATTATAATAATTTCTATTTTGTTTATATCTATAAATAGGCAACCAACAAAACACCGCCAGTGAATAAAATCATACAATTCACCAGTGCTTTATGAGTATGGCTATATCTCTATGGTTACGCGTATAATGACTACTATATTATTGAAGAGTCGTAGATAAAAGAATTTATTCTATTTTCATTTCAAAACACATTCATTATACCAGTATTACATTTTATAAGTGAAGAAATGTGCTAAATCACCAACGTTGCAGTTCTGACCAACACAATAGAAAAAAAATATATCAAGTTACTTGATTAATTGATTTGGTTTTTCCTGATTTTTTTTCGTTTCATAATGATGAAAGTTATATCCTTGTATAAACAAGGGTTATATTGGCAGTGCTATGGTTATTTATTGTTGATGTATAGAATCAAATTCTATTTTTTAGTACACTGTTGTATTCATATTTAAAATGTACCGTCAGTAAAAATGTATACACTACCGCTGATGCGTAATAATGATTCATACATGTAACCTTGCCCTTAATTACGCATGCATAATGCTTTTGTTTCTTAACTGTGACATAGATGTACATTGTTGTGAATAAAATGATATTCAATTCGACCTATTTTGTGGTATAAAGACACCACATACACGCTCTCCAAAACCGTTACATTGAAGATTGCAAGCTATCCGTAAAATATTGTTTTGTTGCCTAGACCTTATAAAGGTCCTACAGCAACACTTGAGCGGATTATCAATGAACTCCGATAGGAGTCGTTACTGAATTTCCGAAGTCTGTATGTCTGTCCGCATTTTTTTAAATTTTGAAATTTTGACTTCAGATTTGGATTCTACATCAAAAACTAAAGATGATGTTTTTTGATATCTCTTCGGGAACATGGTCAAAATGGCTGCCGAAATTTAAAAAGTTTTTAAAACTGTTGCTCGAATTTAGTAACAAAACGAAGTTCATTGTGGTTATGCTTTGCATTCCCAGATGTTTTTTGTTTATTATTAAAAATCCGGTTTGTGTATAAATTAGTTTCTTTTTTTATATTCAAAGTTTCAATAGCTACATCATCACGTTCCTACGTGGTAATGCCTACTAAAAAGCTTTCTTAATTTTTTTTATATTAATTTGAAGATTACATTTTACAAAGTTAAATATAAAAGATAGGACGAACTACATTCCGTTAGAAACGATGACAAAGTCTAACAGTTCTAACAAAATGTTGTTCGTCTCTTTATCTTTTATTTTTATCTTTAACTGTTTAAAATGTAATTTTAATGTGTTAACCTTATTAATAACCTGAGGTTTACTTTTACTTATATAATTTTATTGTAAGGCCGAAACATATCGATGTTGTAACGAGCGACCAATAATAAACATTCGCGGAATCAACTATTACTAATTAGTTTAATTAATTTTTTAGTCAAAGTTGACGCTCTCTGTGAAGAACTTTTATCAGCCAATAAACTATGTCACTACAACTTGTTCTGAATTCTGATACGTTTTTCTAGAACGCGAAAGCAAACGAACAAACCGCAATAATTTTACGTTTGCCTTGGGGTTCGCCAGGATCTGCGATTGAAGTTACGCCACTGACTGTAGCAGGAAAGTTGGTAACACTGATTTATACGTTTAATACTTTCTTTCTTCTTCAAGCGTTGTGCGTTTGCGTGTGTTTTTATGGTAAGTTTGGAAACGCAGTTTTGGGATTGTTTGAAATACACAATTCGTTTTGTTCATTTGTTGGCTTGGTTAGCTTTTCATTTATAACGTTTTCTTGCACGTGTTGAATGTGCTTTGGTTTTGTCGGTTTTGATAAGCAGAAATATCGATAGCTTTTTTCTAAAATTTAAATAAAGTTCGGAGCTGTAAATTTCCCAAATTGGTTATAAAAAAGAATTTCTTTGAAAGTAAGTTATTTAAAAAGCTGTAGTTTACTAATTAGACGATTAGTGGAATTATCTTGATGATCAAACGGTTTATTTCAAGTAAATTAATGTAATTGCATGGTTTTTGTAGAATCGAATTTCCTAACCTCAATCTTTCTTTTTTGCTTTATGCAGGTGTTGCTGTGACTTTAGTTGGTGTGATAAGAAATGAATAAATTAATTGTTCCTCCGCCTCCAAATTGGTTCGAGGCCAATATTCTGTCTTGCGCTCCTGATAATACAGTTATTTATGGTTCTCGGAATGATGTCGTCATAATCTATCCAAAACCAGAAGACGAACCAGCCGATATAAAAGTCATAAATCGTTGTCATCAGGATAAGTAAGCATTTTATCAATGAATATTTTTATGGTTGTCTTTATAAATTAGAACTAAAGGTTGGAAGTTTTTTCGGATTTTATCTGCAAAAGAATGCACAGAATTGATTTTGAGATTGTGGCATTTTCTACTCTAACAGATGTTTTGCATAAGAATTAAAATAAATGCAGGTTTTAGAATTATAATTCAGTAATTTTTTGTAAAGAAAAAAATTAGTGAGTATTATGCGGGTGATTTGAATTTCCTATTAATTTTCTGTTAAACAGTAGGCATTAAGTAATTCACTAATAAGTTCGGCATGTAATTCTATAGTTTACTTTCTATCAAATAATGAAATAGGATCCATTATTCTCAAAATGAATGAAAAGGAATTAAAAAAAAATCTTTTATTTATGAGGAGATTTTGTGCTGTGGAATATTCCATTTACATGGGTTGTTCCATAAATTTTTAGTAGCAAGGGAAGTATTATTTTATCAGCAGTTCTGAAATCTGGCTTATTTAGCTACGTCATGATATCAGATTACAGTCTACGAGGAACTATGATAGTTTAAGAACTATGGTTCATCATTTGGAAAATTTTCCCCACATTTAAATTAACAAAACCAATAATTACAGTTGATAAGGATTTGGCATGGTCACTGAAACAGTTCTTGAAGTTTGAAAACTTTGACCATACGTAATGCCTTTTTTTGTAGTCATACAAAATCATAACTTGAAAAGAGTTCGATTGCCTTCCTGTATAATAAATTTTGAGTTAATAACGCAGAACTGTAAAATCATCACAAATACAGTTTTAATTGAAAGTTGACATCATGACTAACTGTTTAAAATACTTCCATAGCCTGCTACTAAAAACATGGAAAAACCCATGTAATATTGCTGTGGAGGATTAGTACAAAGTTTTCATTTGTTGTTTGAAGTCTTTTGTTAGAATTCTAAAATGAAATAATAAAGTGGAACTTTCCATTATGTTTTTCCATTGGTGGTTCAAAGAGATTTTGAGAAATCTTATCTCTTACCTAAACAATTGAGTGTAAATAAACAAAAGAAAAAAAAACAAAAAGTGTTTGCTGTCAGAAAGTTTATGTTTTGGTGTTTGAGGACTTTGAACAGTATCTGGTAATAAATTCAAGGAGAAAGAATAAACAGGCATGTTAGATAATTACAGCAGTGTACAGGGTGATTCAAATTTAAGTTTAGGCATGGAGATCTTGCTTTTTATAAAAAATAGAGAGTATAAGTTTAAATTTGGCACTTGCTTGATTTTATGGTGATTAATAATCTAAAAAGAAATTTGAGCTAACTTCTTTTGTTTTCAACTTATGATTAAAAAAAACAGGAGAGGGTGGTTTAAATATTTTGCTTCTTGTTTTTTTATTATTAAAAATTTTAAAAATGTAATAAAACATTCATCAGGCAGTTTTTTATGATCAATAATCTCAGATTGTCAAAATTGTCACCTGAGATTCCGGTTTTGTGGAACTATTTGTCAGGTTTATTTTATTTTGTGGATGCTATATTTGATATTTATATCATTTGACAGGATATTTTATGCTGTTTTTAACAATATAAGACCCTTCATGGCTAACTTGATTCACAAGAAAAATATGAAATAAAATTGGTAGACAGTTATAGTAAGTCTAGTAGACTATGTCTTTATTATTTTTATTCATGAGAGACGACATGGAACAATTGAACGTTTTTTTTAACACTTTAGCTGCCATATCTATTTGTATTTAGGGGCCGTACACCGGCTGGTCGTCGTATGTGAACCGACATTTCTAAGTGTTTCTGCTTGAGCTGGCTTATATGGAATGCTTGGAAATAAGCATAGGTAGTAAAGATGTTCACGATTATTATACAGTGCGAACGCTTTAAATAAAAAATTTTCCGTGCATCGGAAATCTTTGGATACGTCAACCTTATTTTGAAATGGGGCATCTATTTGAACGATTTTCACTTTTCTGTACCCTCATCCTTACCCCTGATGACGTCATCAAATGCCCAGAGAATTATTTATTTAAAGCATTCTACAGGCGGTGTTCGCACTGTATGCTTTGGTGTACAGCGTACAGCATCATACACAAAATAATGGTCTACTAATAGCACTTACACATGGCTATAATTATTTTTAAGTTGTATTATGCCGCTGCAAGTGATATTAACATTATTACCTAAGAAGTAGTCGCTATAATAATTATAAAACTAATAGGTAAGTATGCAATCAAACTTTTATTTTCAAACAAATTACAATTCTCGTAACTATTCACATTTGGCAAATTTATACATTTTACTTATAGTTAAATTAAACACTAAAGAATCTCTTTTTTAAAAGTTTTATTTGAGATTACAAAGTATGTGAGTTCTTAATTAATACAAGAAATAATTAGAACTGAGGATTAATGTGATTTGTAACATGTTTTATAACTTCTATGTTTTTCAATAGTAATTATTGCTGGAAAATAAACAAACAAGGAAATCTTAACAGTTAACATTCTCCAATCAAAGTCTAATCTAAAGTTAATATTGGAAAACTTATGGAATTTTGACAAAGTTAATATAATGTGATTACATTCTATTTTATGAAATGTTATTTAAACTAAATATTATTTTATAATAAGATAGATAATATATTTTAATTGTAATAATATAATTGTTATACATAAATATATGTTTAGTAACAAAACATGTAGAATAAAGATAAGATTGGGGACATTCTGCACAAAATGTTGAAACTCTTGGAGTGATACTTGATTTATCGACCTCCTTGCTTCCCAAATTTTTGCTTTTTCTTGTGTAACGAGATGAGCACCACTTCTTTATCTTTCCGTTTCTTGCATCTGTTCCTTCGTTGTCTATCAATTTATGTTTGGGAGCACGTTCTTTTTTAAAAGTCTTTTAATTGTAGCTGCAAAGGTATAAAAAGGGTCTGCAGCCTTGGCTGCAAGCAGTGATTAGAAAGTTTAGAGATTCACTTTGACAAGACGTATTATTGGACCGATTTCTCGGTAACTCTGGCATAGTTAAAGGGAGACATCACCCGATGGAAAACGTTTGTGGCAAATCGAGTAAGTGAGATAATCTCTCTTACTAATAAACATGATTGGTATCATGTTAGGTCTGAGGAAAATCCGGCTGATATGCTCTCCCGCGGTGTAGATGCAAATGTTCTCTGCAATCCTAAATTTTGGTGGCACAGGCTCGAGTGGTTAACATACAACATCGATGAATGGATTTTCATCTAAGTGAGCAGCGATCTGCTTCAATTGCCTTAGTCAGCAGTGATAAGTCTAACATCATCATACAACTTAGTATTAAATATTCGTCATTGAATAAACTGTTGAGGATTGTGGATTTAATTGTAAAAGGTTAACAGGCGCACTACACCCTGAAGAACTGAACCAATACTCAGCTATTAATCATAAGGTGTGTTCAGATGGAATGCTTTCCGCGAGAATATGATGATTTGTCAAAAAATAAATGTAAACTTCTCGCATTAAATCCATTTATGCATGATTCGGTTCTCAGAGTGGGGGGCAGGCTTAAAAACTTTTCTTCCGACTTTGATAAAAAACATCAAATCATTTTACCAAAAGGTCACAACTTGACAGATATTATAACACATCACGAACATGAAAGGCTATTGCATTGTGGGATTCAAATGTTGATCTCTTCATTAAGAGAGAGATTTTGGCCACTTTCGGCTAGAAATAGTTGATGGGAAATTTACCAGAGTTTAGAGTCAACGAATACCATCCTTTCTTTACCGTTGGGATTGACTATGGTGGGTCTTTTACTTTAAAGGATAGGAAGACGGGAGGTGCAAAACTTATTAAAGGTTATGTATGTTTGACAGTATGTGTGAGTACTAAAGCAGTTCATATAGAATTAATTATGGAACTCGCAACAGAGAGCTTTCTTGCGGGTCTTAAAAGATATTCGGACAATGGTTTGAACTTTGTTGGGGCAAATAATGAGATAAAGCGGGTCTCTGAAATGCTAAATTCTGAAGGGGATTTTATAGCAAATAAATTGTTGGAAGAGAGAATTAAATGGCATTTTATACCCGCCAGATCGCAATCATTTGATGGTATTTGAGAAGCGGGTATAAAAAGTTCCAAGCACCATTTAATACGAGTATTAGGTAATAACGTTTTAACTTATGAAGACTTTTACACGATCTTGACTCAGGTTGAGGGTGTTTTGAATTTCCGTCCTTTATGTCCTCTCAAACGATCTGACCGCCCTCACTCCCGCACACGTCCTCATTGGACGAACATTGACAAGCTTGCCACAAATCAATGTTCAACACATACCTGAAAACAGGTTAAACTGATACCAAAAACTGCAAGCAATGTTGCAACATTTTTGGTGTCTTTGGCATAAGGAGTACTTGATCGAATTAACAAACTCGGGTAAGATGGAAGGAAACCGCCGAAGACCAAGTGAAGGTCGGGACGCTAGTCCTAGTCAAGAATGAAAACACTCCAAGCTTTCGATGGCAATTGGGTCGTTTCATCTCTGCATCCAGGTGATGACAGAGTGACATGAGTTGTGGACGTGAAAGTGCAAAATGGTGTTTGTATAGGGTTTTCCAATAAGAGGTGTTATTTTGATATTCAAAGAAAAGTGCCATTTTTTAATATAAATGATTGGATGTTTATTTCATTATAAAGAGGAAGGTATGCCGTTAATAGTGGAAAATAACATCAGGCAAATGACCACCACGACCACGCTTACAGGACAATATCCTTTTCATGAAATTTTCCATAACCAAATCGCAAAGTGGCTGCCCTATGTCCTCGATAGCCTCACGAATTCCATCTTTGAGGTCTTGAATCGACGCTGGGCTGTTGGCGTAGACCTTCTCTTTCACGTGGCCCCAAAGAAAGAAGTCGCAAGGTGTTAAATCACAAGATCTCGGTGGCCAATTGTGATCACCTCTTCGAGAGATAACACGGTCCGGAAACTTTTTCCGTAAAAGATCAATGGTTTCGTTGCTTGTGTGGCACGTAGCGCCGTCTTGTTGAAAGTAAACGTTGTCCAGATCAATACCATCCAATTCCGGCCATAAAAAATCGTTAATCATCTCTCGATAGCGCAATCCAGTCACCGTAACTGTTGCTCCAGCCTCATTTTCGAAAAAGTAAGGTCCAATGACTCCGCCGGACCATAAACCGCACCAAACAGTCACACGTTGAGGATAGAGAGACTTTTCAACAATAACTCTTGGATTTTCTGAGCCCCAGATCCGACAATTTTGCTTGTTGACGAAGCCACCGAGGTGGAAATGGGCCTCATCACTCAAGATGATTTTTCGATGGAATTCTGGATCATTTTCATGCATTTCAACGACCCAATCAGCAAAGACACGACGTTGTTGATGATCGGCCGGCTTGAGTTCTTGTGTTAACTGGACTTTATAAGCCTTAAGACCCAAATCTTTATGCAAAATACGGTGTAATGACGTTTGTGGAATGGCTAATTCCAAAGAACGACGAGGAATGGACAAACCTGGGTTTTCTTTAACACTTTCGGCTACAACAGCAATATTCTCGGCTGTTCTTGAGCGACGTGCACGGGTTTTATTCTTCACATCACTAACTTGTCCCAAGAGCTCGAATTTTGTCACCAATTTCTGTATTGCGGTCCGACAAGGTGCTTTACGGTGACCCAAAAATGTTCGAGTTTTACGAACCGTCTCTGCCAAATTTTCACCATTTTTATAGTGAATTTTAATAATTTCAATGCGTTGTTGAAGCGTGTATCGTTCCATATTTATTAATGGCGTAGTTTCTACTTGTCAAATGTCAAAAAATGATAGCTTCAAAAGTGACATCTACCGAAATAGCGGGCTATTCAAAATAACACCTCTTATTGGAAAACCCTTTAGTTTGCACAGTGGCGCATCCTATTCAGTAATAAATTAAATGCATGTATTTGATATGTACTATAACAGACTTGTAGTACTAGTGATTAGTTAAGTCATGTAGTATTAAGTTCAATATGTATGAGCTGATGCCTTTGAGCCATGTTAGTTGATACTAAGTTGATGCAATTAGTAAGTAAGAATTTTGTTTCAATTAATTATTATAAGTTGTATACGTTGAAAGCCGCAGTTCTTTCAAGGCTGGCGGTATGTAAAGCTATAAAAAGGGTCTGCAGCCTTGGTGTTTTTACTTGGTAGTTGTTGAGCCAATTTTAAGGACAGATAAAAATTGTCTATCACAAAAATATGACCTTCTTTTGTATAATTTTCTCTTAATTTCATTACAATATTAGTAGCTAAAGAATAACTTCAAGCATTTGTCATTTTACCTTGGTTAACTTCCACACACAATTTGAACAATTTCTTTTCATATTTATGACATTTTCCGGGTATATATTGATGATTGATGAAACTTAAGGCGTCTTCTAAATGATACCATCATTCGTCTATGCATAAGAAACGTCCAGGAATTGTAATTTCTCAAAATTTTCTTGCATTACTACAATCAAATTCCTAATCTTGAGAATTCTATTACTTTGTGATTCTTCATTATTTGCAAAATGCACATTTGCAGTAAAATCTCAAATCTATTGCATGGCATTGCTTTAGAGGCGATGCTGTTTTGGTAAATAGATTCTTGACTCCAATAATTAATCAGAACTGGATATTTGACTAAACCCATCCATAAAATAAGTTCAAAGAAAATCACCTGGATTTGTTTCATTCCATTGGTTTAGTCAGCTTCCTGTACTAATAACATTTTCCTCCAAAACTTGTTTTGCATATAAGTTTGTTTGAAAAGCTACCAACTCAAAAACTTAACATTCTAAAATGAATACACAAATCTGATAAGTTCATCGTCAGCTGATAAATGTACTTCATGAATACCTTCTAAACTGTCATCGCTGTTACAATCTTCCTCACTAGAGGGATTCGCTTTTTCATTAAAACTAGTGGAAAGAATTTTAAAATTATCACATACTATTATCATACAAGACTCATTGCACACAAGATCTAAAAGTTTAGACTAAGTTGTGTTCCACAGCAGTCACAAATTTTAAAATAAAGTGCAAAAAAGCATGTTAAGACAGGATAATACAGGACCTATAATAACAATACTACAGCCTAAACATGTGCACGACAACTGACTGTTGTAATGGCATTGTATCAACATTTATCATATTGTAAAATACAATAAGGAAAAAAAATTTAAAAATATTAAGTTTTTTGATATTCATAACATACGCAATAAGTTTTGAACTAAGCGATACTTAGGGCGGCAGCTAATGTGTTAAATAAATAATATAATAACGAAAGCGAGCCCGACCGGTGCACCGCTGAAGGCCGAAGGCGGTCACACTCTTTTAAGTCCAAGAGGCTTAGAAACGGCGGACTTCCGCGACTAGTAATAAATTAATCTTGCTAGAAGAAACTCAGGTTTACTTTTATATTCACGATCAAATGTCCAGGGAAAAATTAAAAACGCATTGATTTTTCATTATTTTTAAAATTATGATTACTGGGTACTGA
Source organism: Ignelater luminosus (assembly GCA_011009095.1). Taxonomy (NCBI): domain Eukaryota; kingdom Metazoa; phylum Arthropoda; class Insecta; order Coleoptera; family Elateridae; genus Ignelater; species Ignelater luminosus. Next base: position 90,977 of record VTPC01001043.1, read on the forward strand.
CTAAACATTTTTACATTTATTATCTAAACGAAAAACGTTTATTGATTTAAATATTCAAGTAGCAGTCATTTAGAATATCTCTTGTACCTGCTTGCGAAAATAACCTAAATTATTTAATTATTGAAAATAAAGTTACCCGAATTTTATCAAATATATTTTGAAGTACTAATTGTACGAAAAGAATTAATGATGAAGTACAATTTAATAAAAGAAAAACAAAACGGAAGAAATTAAAATCAAACAAAACAAATAAAATAACAAACAAAACAAAGAAGAAATATACAAAAGAAGCAAAAACTAATGAAAATACTTTTAACATGATAAGTGCTTAAAAGTTTAATCCAGCAGTGAAGTACATTTTATGAAAATATAACTGCGATTCAGATTGTCTTCCCTGATGCTGAGTTTTTGATATTTTGACAAACGCAGACGAAAGTTAATCCGTCTGCACCCATTTTTGAGAACCAATAATTCCGTAACTGTAAGACAAATTCATCGTAGTTACCCTTTGTAAAATTGTTTGTCACCTGGATTGGCTCTGATGTCGATTTTTTAGTTTCACACGCTTTGCCATAACAAACTGTACGGGGAAACCTCGCACGGTTCACGATGACACCGAATAAACGGTAGGTAATGACCTGCATTCAATGTTAGTACTTCTATGACACCTTCTCTTAGAAAAATGTTATTTAACTGACGCAGTAAAATAATCAAAAGTTTAAAGTTCGACTTTTTTTCAAATTTTATTATCAAAACCATTTGTTTTGATCATAATTTGACAAGCATAAATTTCTGGTCACGCTGCTGATTATTACAACAACCTTTAAAATAAAAATGTGCTTTTAGTTAGGTGTATGTACATGATTGTTTCAATGATTATTGTTGTTTTTACCCGAGGTTTTTGAATCTTCTAGGTTTGAAATACTAAAAGCTAGTTGAACAATAATCATTAATAAATGTATTTTGCTAGATATTTTTTTAGCGAGGAGAATATTAGCTTTTTGTTTTGAAATTTCTACACCCTGCATTTTTATAAATAACCCATGTAGCATTGATTTTAATAAAATAAAAGCATTTTCTTTTTTTTTTCTCCAGGACCTCTAAACTTCTTTAAAAACAACATCGATTACTTAATCGATTGTACTATCTACTACTACTTCTACTACTACTTAATATGAATAAAATAATAATATAAATTTTTGTTTATTTGATTTGATTGGCTTTAAAATCCATACAGTCAGTAACAAAATTTAAACCAACCTAAAAATAAACTCCAATTTTTATTGTAACCCACAACTTAAAATCGAAAACTTCTGAAAAATTTAACACACGAGCTTTAAAGGGTCGATGACCTCTCGCTTCTTTTCCGTAAACGCACACATAAAATTTGTATGCACCCCCAAAATAAAGGTTGCACGCAACTTTGAAGACAGATAACTGGCAACACCGCAAAAATAAACATATAGATACTGCGTCGTCTGTTAGAGAATTGCCACACTTTGAACTTGCAGGTTCACGACTATGCTAACGTTATGTTCTGCACTCTGCTAATTTGTAGGAGTGAAGTTCATTTCTAAACTTGCGTTGCCATTTTCTCACAAACTATGTCGAATTTTAAAATAGATCTTGGATCATATTACGTAAAATATTGTCCTCTTTGGAATGAGGTATTATAGTGTACATCTGTTAATAAATAAAATCAGTAGACAACAAAAAATGGTGTTAAAATTCTATGCAAAATTTCAGTGAAATTTACATCATCATATTTACTTTAATATTGCATCAATCATGTTCCAAATATTTCATCCCAAAGGGGTAAGCTTGTAGATTACGACAAAGCAAGAATTTTTAAAATCGCTTAATCCGTTATTGAGAAAATCGCAACGCAATGGTGACATGTTTTCCCTATTCTAAGCAGGAAATTTCACTAAGTCGCTTCGGGATCCCACCCTTAAGTTTCCTGCAAATATAACAAATAAAGTGTTTCAAAAACATCACACACGTCAACAAAAACCGAGTTTTGACAAATTCAAATGTTATTTGCATTTGAACATGATAATAAACTGACATTTTAATAAATTTTCTTGGCACGACAAAATTCTAAAGTAATCTATTTCAGGGTTACCACTACAGCTATAGGTCCTAATTGGGATAATCCAGATAAATTAGCTCTTTCTTTAGGAGCAGACAAAGTAATATCCTTGTTAGATATTGCAAATGGTGAATTAAAAAGGAATCACAGTGGACATAGGGTAAGCATAATACAAAAGTAAACACCAGAAAAAAGACAACATAATTTCTTCTTCAGACACGCTCTGAAAAGGTAGCAGGAGCTACTTTTGCTGGTTATGATAAAATAGTTAGCGTTTCTGAAGATGGTTTTATAATCATTTGGAAATGGGTTACTAATGAATTAAAAGCATTAAAGGATTTGCTTGGACCAAAGACAAAAGTCACATGTTTGTCTGCATGTCCTCATGCACCTTACATGATTGCATTTGGTTTAAAGAAAGGCGGGATTATATTAGCAGATTTAAGAAGTAAGTTAGTTATTTTGAATGTTTGATAGCATTAATTAATTGATTATTGTTAAATAGAAAGTGGTCGTGTTTTGCACAAAATGAGAGGACATGATAGTGGTGTATTATCATTAACTTGGTGTCCAGTACCTTATAATGTTTTACCAGAAAAAATACCAAAACAAACAAGGGATGCAGCACGGGAAACTATAGAGTTAAAGATGCGATCAGATTTAGTTGAACTCCGTAGGCATATAGCAACTAGTAGACCTACAGATGATTGTAGCAGTGTTTCTCTCGAGGTTAATGTTGGAAGGGAATCTGTGGAAGAAGCAATGAACAGACTTGCAGAAGTTGAGGATAATAGTATTACTTCTGAGCTTTATGCTGAACTTCATGCTGGAAGTGGAATTATGGAGGGAGCAACAAATAATGTTGCCGAAGCTGATGGTAATAGTGCTCCTATTGAGTCTAACATTGAAGAAGATACCATTGAAGGTGTAACAAGCAGTACTTCTCCTAAGATTGATGTCGAGAGTAAGAGTGTGAAAGAGGCAATAAGCAGTAATACTGCAAAGGATGATAGTAAATGTGCTTCTCCTGAATCTAACACTGATAAGGACTCCATGGAATCTCCTGAATCTAATACTGACAAAGACTCTACAAAGTCTTCTGAATCTAATGCTGATAAGGAATCTATAAAGAGTGCAGCAAGTAGTACTGCAGAAGATAATGGTGAGACTGGAGTTCAAAAAGAAACTGAGAATATTGAAATTAACAATACTGCAGAACAAGGTAGTAGCAGTGCTTCCCCTGAAGCTGTAGGTAATAAAGAAACTGATTCCAAGCCAGAAGTTGAAAATGCAAATAGTACCGTGCAAAACAATACGAATGTTAAAGAAATTAAGGCATCTGAATGTGGTGGTAGTGGTACAACTTCTTTTCTTCCTGAACTAGAGCACTTAATTACATCTAATAATGGCGGTAGTAGTTCAGCAGCACTCAAGAAGCTAGATGAAAGTCATGGTGAACTGAGAATGAAGGAAGATTCTGAAGGTAAGTTTGGAGAACTTTTGTTTGAAAACAAACATTTTTTCTTTATAGAAAAAGCATTAAGTGAAAACACTGAATTGGATGATTTTGTAATGATTCAAACTAAAGATGACCACTCTAATAAAACTCAAAGTAGTCCTTCAAGAGATAATTTAGGTACTAGCCTAGCTAACGGTTTAGGAGATGAAGTAAAGAAAGAACCAAAAAAGGAATATTTGCTTGCTTCTTGTGCCAGGAGTGGAAAGTAATTTATACAAAATGTATTTGATGTGTTAAGGTAACTATAATTATTGTAGGTCAATAATGATCTGGAGAGCATTAACCGATGGAATTAAACACGTAGAATTGAATCTTCCAAATCGAATGGGATTTCGAAATAAAAATCGATCACAATTTTCTGATGACAAACTTTGGATCACACTTTGCTGGGTTGCTCCAAAGATTTTGTTATCTTCTTCTTCTAAAGGTGAACTACTTTATTGGAATTTCTATCAACCATCTGTAAAAGGGTAAGTATAAATTCTTTATTAATTTAAATTTTACCTAAATGATTATTAGTCAGAATTTTAATCTTTGATTTCACACACCTTTCTTATTTCAGAAGTTTCAAGTGGCGTCTGATTCACAATGACCACTATAAATGCCTATTTAGTATAGCGGCTCCTATTAAAATTTACGAAACTATAGAGGATGGTGACAATGTATGTGATTCGACATTAAATGCATGGACTGTAGGAAGAGACAGATTGATTTTAAATACCAGTTTGTCTAATGAACGGAAAACTTTAGCTTTATACCCAACTATAGCAGCAAGTGCGTCTTGTTTTGCATCATCTCCAACCTATCCCAACAGGTATTCTTTATTCTATCATTTCTATTACAGCAAGTATAATTTATATTTTAAACTTTCTAGAATTGCTGTTGGGGGAGGGGAAGGAGTCCTGCGAATTTGGGATTTAAGTCGTCCACATACACAATATATAAATATGACTCAGATGTGTGACAGGAAATTCCAAAAAATCACTAGTTTAACTTGGCATCCCACGAAAGATACTCTTTTAGCCTTTGGCACTTACGATGGAAGAGTAATATTAAAGTAATTGTTTTGGTTTGGTTTATTATTGATAACATTTACGTATTGCAGGTTGGTTTGATTGATCCGTGTGGTAAAAAAACACCAATATATTTGGTACAGTTCAGTAACTCAAGTATACACAGACTTGAATGGGGCCCTTTCAACGGAGATCGACAAAATTTTATGTTATATACTGCTACAAATGGAAAATTAATAGGATACGATACTGAGAAACTTCTTGATGGTAAAGTCTTATTGTTAATTTTTTATTTATTAAATGTAAATTGAATTTCATTGTTTAGCGCCTACAGTATTCGATCTTATTGATGATGTTTCTCATATGTCTTGGAAGCCAGATTATAGTGTATGTGCAGTGGCGACTAAGGCTGGACATGTGTACTTGTACACTACCGAATTAAAACTGATAACTACTTTTTATATTCAACATAAAGCTGTCCATTATATGGCATGGCATCCACAAGCGACTGTAGAAGATGAAGATACGTCACCATATGCTAATTGGTTAGCAGTTGGAACAAATGACGTCACTGTATATGATTGCACATTAACTGATGACTGTGGTAAGTTATTGACTATTTTGAACATATGAAAACATTAATGTTATATTAATTGATGTAGCAAAAGAACCACAAGAAATTTCAGACAGGGTTGTGGCTGTTTTCAAAGGGCACAGTAAGATAGTTGAAAGTTTATCTTGGAGCACCTTCGAAGGTGGCAAATTAGCATCTGCTGGTTGTGATGGTATTGCAATGGTAAGTTGTTTTAGGAAACTGTGAAATGACATTCTTGATTATAAATTTAATTTTAAGGTATGGGATGTCAGGAGAAAGATTTTGCTTCATACTTGTGGACCGTTCATTGAGGATAGCTTGCTGACTGTCCTGTGGAGTCCATTAGATTCTAATTATATAATAACTGGAAGTAAAAATTCCATTATTCACATTTGGAAGCTATCGGAGCATCCACCTGTAGAGAAAATTGGTTAGAAGAAATTTTTTCTTGTTTTAAGGAGGGTGACTAGTATCATTTAGGGGAAGGAGGGAACTTAAAAAATAGAACTTTTATTTTAGAAAGTTATTTTGACTGACAGGAATTTTATAAAAAAGACTAAATAATTACTTTGCTGGGTATAAAGGGTGATCCAATGGTCTGTGTCTGGAGGATAAGTTGTTACTGGGAAAAGTTGCATAGAATGATTGTCTGTACTTTCTAAAATTATCCTGAATTTTCTTAAATGGAACACCCTGCATATTTTGTTATTTTCTTGTTTCTCATCTAATCTGATTATGGTGATAAAGCTTTATGGGGCCTAATCCAAATAGTTTTGGCATTCGATCTTTTCTTCTAAAACATTTCATAGCATTTTGCAACAAATAATTAATAAACGCCAAAACTGTTGTGTGTAGACTCACATAATGCTGTATTGTTGTAATCAGCAATGAATACAAAATAAGGAGATTGTTAAAATATAAAAAAAAATTGAATAACGTTTCTCATTTCTTGATCACCCTGTATAGAAGAAATGATGCAGTTAAAATTTTAATAATCATTTCTAAACAGGTATTGAAGTTTATAATTGTAACTTTTCTAAACTAAATATTTATCAATTATACCAGCATTGCTTATTATACAGGGTGTTTTTAGAAAGGTTTCACAAAATAAAACTGGTGCATTGGGGGCCCTAGACAAGTGTTTGTGAAGCATTTGTAACTAAACAAAACCATTTGTTTGGAAGGGTAAGAACCAACCATTTGGGAATCACTGTCCTTTAAGTAATATGAAAGGATTTAAATTCATTCAAAATAAAACAGCTGAAAGAGCATAACCTTCAAGTTTAATGTAATTTTGTTTAATATTATGAATTCAAAACAATGACCTAATGCGTACATGTTTATTAATTATTATTAACACTCATTAGTCGAGTAATCCTGTAAAATGCCTTATAATGGATAGCGGACAACAGACTCACCTTCAGGTAAGATGAGCATTCATACAGAACCGTATTTTAACCTGATAAATGAGAATTTGCTATTTAAGTATGTCCAGAATGCATAATTAAGTGATTTAACACAAAACATTAAAAATAAGTTGATTAAACAAGATCCATAAAAAATTAAAAATTGTTTGCGGAGATAGTAATGAAAGATACATCTTCCTAGACGTATGGTTTGCCGAAGTACTACTATCTACTACTTTCTTATTAATTTTAAATATCAACTCTGAGAATTATTACACTGATCTGTGCTAAGAACAGTTTCCACTTACGTTTACAGCAAGTGTTTGAAATGTTGTCCATCATTATTTATACAGGGTGATCATTTTAAAACTTCCCACCTTGAATAACTCTTTAATTAGTAAAATTATCAAAAATCGCT
>VTPC01001043.1:98625-120643 GCA_011009095.1 Ignelater luminosus
CTAAAAACAGTTTGAACAAAAGTAAATAAGAATCAGAAAACTATCCATTCGAAACCACAATTAAAACTACGAGGTAGCACCATTAATTCTCAGCCTGATATAGAAAGAATAAACTTGGTAAAATATAACACTTTTTGTTTTTCAATATAATCTCTTTTAACTTTAATATATTTATTACAAAGATCAATTAATAATTCAATACCCTTGTAAAAATAATGTACAGTTTTTCCTTCAAAATGTTCTATTACTCATTATCATCCTTAAAACGATGTCCCCTAAGTTCTTTTTTGAAATTAGAAAATAAATAATAATCAGTAGGAACCATGTCCAGACTATAAGGTGGATGGTCCAATTCTTGAAAACCGCATTTGCGGTTGGCAGCTTGTGAAATGGCGGCAGTATGGACGAGTGCATTGTCATGCAATAACACTAATTAACAGACTTTTTGGTTCTTAAACAAAACTATGTAATCCTTATGTAACTTTTCATTCTGAATTCAAATCTGCTTTCAAATTCTTTTCTATCACGTGTAGGTTTTGAAATATAGGCGTTTGAAGTTCCAGTGGACAGTGTAATTATAAGTACATTAGATAATTACCTATTAGCGATAAGAAGTTTTGTAAATGAGATAATTGCATTCCGCATATATTAGAAAGCTATTAACATGTCATCAACAAATATCACTCTGATAAATATTTGTAAATATTATTTCAACTTTCCATAAGTGAAATCACTTATGTATGAACCTGTTCAGTGTTAGTACTGTTTTGTGGAGCAAGTGAAGCTTTATAAAGTTGCATTATCACTACTTAACAAAGAAAATTTTTTGTTTTGAGCGATAACTATAAAAACATTAATCATATTCCGTACATGTGTGAACGATCCGGACAATTTTTGTTACGTTTGTGGAGAGTTTACTGCTAAACACCAAAAATGATGTTGGGCTGTGCTAATAAGGAGAGCTTATCATCTGTACTTTGAATGTCAAGTTGGAGATCAAGATAAGCAATGGGCACTACATATTTGTTGTGTTTCTTGTGCAAATCGTCTTCGACAGTTGATGAAAGGTTTCCATGTATGTATGCCCTTTGCAGTACCTATGATATGGAGGGAACAAAAGGATCATCTAACCGATTATTACTTCTGCATAAAAATTAAAAATTTGTCGTGTATCCTAATTTAACATCGGCGATAAGACCCGTTGTCCATTGTACTGATCTTCCAGTTCCTGTACCACCAGAAACATCTGAAGGATCAGATGAAGAAAATGTCGACATTGTTCCTAGCAATGATCCAAAGTTTATTCCTCCAGATCCCACTGAGCCACATTTGAGATCACACAAGCACAACTAAACGATTTAGTTCGTGATTTGAACTTATGCAAAAGCAAAGCTGAGTTGCTTGGCTCTCAATTGAAAAGTTGGAATTTATTGGAACACAGTACCAAAATTAGTCATTTCTGTAACTGCAAAAAGAAGTTTTCTGAGTTTTATTCTAGGGACGACAATCTTACCTACTGCAGTGATGTTGATGCTTTGATGGAAACCCTTGGACATAAACACAAACCAGAAGAATGGCGACTGTTCATTGATGCATCTAAATTTAGTTTGAAAGCAGTTCTATTGCACAATGGCAATGCATTGCCTTCAGTTCCCATTGCATATTCAGTTCACCTAAACGAATCTTAAGAAACTATGAAATGCCTTTTAATGACTATAAACGATACTGGGATTTACAAAATACAGTTGCTTTTTGTGCTAAATCGCAGCATTATATTATGAAAAGTTGTGGGAGAAAAAAATATTTTACACGAAAGCCCTGTGGATAGAAACAATATCTATTTGCCCCTTTTGCATATAAAGTTAGGGTTGATAAAGAATTTTGTAAAAGGTATGGACCGTGACGAAAGAGGTTTTCAGTACATAAAAGAAAAATTTCCAAAAATCAGCGAAGCTAAGATAAAGGAAGGCATATTTGTGGGTCTCCAAATTCGACAATTAATGAATGACAGCGGTTTCGATGTGGTTCTACAAGGAAAAGAAAAGGTGGCGTGAAATTGTTTCAAATCTGTCGTAAAGGGCTTTCTGGGCAACAATGAAGCGAAAAATTTCAAAAACCTTGTCAACAAAATGTTGACAGCTTACCGTAAAATGGGATGTAATATGTTGCTAAAGATGCATTATTTACATCCCCATTTGGATTTTTTCTCAGACAATTTGCGAACTGTAAGTGATGAGCATGGGGAGCGTTTCCATCAAGACCTTCCAACGTTGGAAAATCCGTACCAGGGAAGATGGAATTTGAACATGTTGGGTGATTACTGTTCTTTACTGATTAGAGAAGACTCTAATACATCATTACACAAAAGAAAACTGTCAAATAGAATATTTCAATGAGTTTTATGTACATTTTGTAATATAAAATGCATCTAATGACTTTAGCGTTTTATTTTGAAACAAAATCATGTTTTTCTCGGAAACTATATGTGCTAGGGAAAAACCAAAAGCAGATTTGGATTCAGCATGGAAAAATGATTAAAGATCACCTATTTGTAACTAGGAACCAGAAAAAAAGTTTCAATTCAAAATAAACATTAGCTTAATAAATTTAAATTACCATTAGTTGAAGGTTTTAAAAAAATAAACATGTTAAGAAGTTTGTGATTTGTGTCTTCCCTTAAGATACCATTTCTTTTTCTTTTAATGTAGTTGTTTATTTTGCAACTATTAATTTGTAAATACAGTGTGTCCACATTTTGATGCTCACTATTGGAATCTCAGAAATTGTAAGAGATACGAAGTCGGTTAAATTAGAAAAGATTTGGCTATTTTGGAGATCAGTTTACTTATGCTTTTGCTTTTTCAAAAAAGTTCATGGCTTACTAGATATTTGCTAAAAACGAAATTATCTTATTTTTCTTTAAATAAAAAGCATTTCCCACTTAGTGTGCCATGGTTTTTGTCAGATAAATTACATTTGTTATGTAACAATTGCTAAAACAAAACAAAAGACGCTTTTAAGATAATTTACTGAGCATTCACAGATAGCATCAAATAAGCATCTAATTAATGCCCCATAAAAGTGTATTTATTTTGTTTTAGCAATTTTTGCATAACAAATGAATTTCTTTGATAAAACTCCACGACTTTGTGCGTTAGATGTCATGGCACTATGATGAAAAATTATTTTCACTTCATAACTTGGTAAAACAAAAGAATAGCTATGTCAAACCATGTATCACTGAAAAGCATTTAAGGCATGCAGTTCAGTAATATGGAAATCAAGTAAGCGTTCCATTAAAAAAAATTTGGTTTTATGTTTCACTGTCAAAGTAAACAAAAGACAATTGCAAAAATAATTTTTTGTGTTTCGAAGTAAATTCTCTAAAACATCCTCTTTGCTCTTCCTGAGATATTTTACTTAAAAAAAAATAAGATAATTTCGTTTTTAGCAAATACCTAGTTAGCCGTGAACTTTTTTTAAAAAAAAAGCAAAATAGCCAAATTTTTTCTAATTTAACCGACTTTTTATCTCTTACAATTTCCGAGATCCCAATAGTGAGCATTGAAATGTGGACATACTGTACATAATTTCAGCGGACCCCAAACAATTTTTGCCCTAAAATTAGGATTATTTTAATTCCTTAATTAAGGAGTAGTTCTGCAAAATGTACTAATGTTTCAGAATCCATGGTTGCATTTTGTTAAACCATTTCAAAAACATCATGTATATTTGATATTATTTTACAAAAAAAGATTGAATAATGCCAAAATTGTTTGATTTAGGTTCTCATAAAGCTATACCATTGTAGTCAGCACATTGTATGAGGAATAAAAAGGTAACAAGATATACAGGGTGTTCCATTTAAGAAAATTTAGGCTTTATCTGCCATTTTTTTATGGAACACCTTGTGTAATCAAGAATCATTTTAGAAAATATTGGTAATTGTCCTGCACAACTTTTCCTAGCGACAGTTTTTGATTATCCTACATAATAACAATGCTATCCTCTGAGTATATTCTATTGAGACACCCTGTATAAATAACAAAGTCTTTATTGTGTTCAAAAACTTACGTCAATAGCTTTTAGAATTGTTAAAACATGTTACTAGCAATTAACTTTGTACATATCTTAATTTAGCTATTAAGAAGATTCATCGCAAACCTTTACCAATTGCATTTGAGGGTTCAGAGCATTCAAATGTACCTTCTACCTCCAGCGCAGTTGATGATGACAATTATATTGAGAAAATTGAAAAACCAAAGAAATCGCATCGAAAATACGTACTTAGTGGTTTAATCGATGCTCAAAATCACAATTTGAAACAAATGCTGTTTGACGATTGTAAGAGATTATTTACATTGCATTATGGCGATGGAATAATAGAAGATGCTGAGGAAACCAATAATGGAATATCCAGAGAAAACCTGCACATTGATGTAATCAAGATTTTTGGAAATGAACAAGATCTGGAAGAATTGTTTGATTTAGAGCGTAAGTTACATTTTTATTTTAAATTATTTTCTAACAGTACTTTATTATATTTAAATAAATTTCAGTCCGGTACCATTCTAGAAATTCTAGAAAAGAAGTCATTGATGGCAATACACATATTTCATTATGGCGTGGAGATGTTGGTAATGGTATTAAACATGCAATAAAAACAAAAACTTTAACTGAGTGGTCTGTTAGTATGGCTCCAACAGTTTCTCATGAGTAAGCCTTTTGGTATATCTATTTTACTTTGAATAAGTCATGCTTATTATTCTATTTAACAGATTATATCTTGAAGCTTGTGAAGCATACGCAAAACAATTATCAGAAGATGCTAATTCAAATTCATACAAAGTTGCCTCCTATTATTTAGCTTGCCACAAAATAGAACAAGCTATTAATACTTTATGTGCATCTAAAAATTATCTTGAGGCTTACGTTTTGGCAAAATGCAGATTAGTCTCTACTGATGTTCTTATTTCTGATGTTCTATTACGTTGGGCAGAATATAGTGTATCTACTGGAAGTTATGAAATTGCTGCGCAATGGTAAATAAGTAATTTTATGGAAAATTTATATATTAAAAACTATTTTATTTTAGTTATATTGTTCTTCATCGTTTGGAAGATGCTGTGAAAATTCTGTCTAGACGTACTGATCCCACCACTTTGAAGTTTTGTGCCAAAATAGCAAAACATTATAATTATAGAGATATGTACAATGCACTTAGTTTTAGATTATCAGTGCTTCATATTGAAGGCCCTAAAGAATTAGAAGTACTGGAAGAACCTTTACTAACTAGAATAGAATTGGAAATTCAACAAAATTTAAATAAGAATGGTAATGTTGATGAAAATGGTGTAGAGGATAATACTCATGCTAGTTCTAAATTATTGAACAACACTAAATGTGTTCAGGAAAATGATAGTGAAGATGAAAATGATAATGAAGATGTCATTATCGATGTTGAGAATTAAAACTCTTCTCTCTTTTTTTATGTTTGAGACTGTTTAGGATTATAAGAATTAAGTTTTATTTGAGTATTAGTATTCAGTTTTTTAGTTTTTTGAAAAGTGTACGAAGAGGTATTATTTGAAGTGTGATAGAATTATCACTTAAGTTTATTTCTCTAGATAGCATTTTTTCATTGATTTATTTGATTATTTAAAAGGTGTTCTGTTAATGTTACAGTTATGCAGGTGCTTAGTAAAATAGCAACGTTTTCTTGAATCTACGATTCATTTATAACATAAGTACAGCATTGCAAGAAAATATGTTCTTGTTTTAAATGTTTTATTTTTAAGAATCTGACTTTGATTTTACCTTAAGAGCTGTGTCTTTAAGTTCCTATGTAGTTGTAGTAGTTATTTAATAAAATTTGTATTTTCTTGTATTGGTCATTTTAATCTTTTGGTTATAAGACCTGTTTCCTGCCCTTCTTGTAATTTATTTGAAATTTCATTCCAAACCTGATATTCTTTTTGTGTTTAACAAAAAATCCTTTTCGTAATTTTTGTACAAATTGGATGGTTTAGTGGTCACCACTTTCTGATTGAACAGTGCTTATTTGTGAAGAAAAATTCTCTTTCAATATTGCTTTCTATTTAAGCTAAAAAGCTGTTTTATGTTCTCTGTTAGAATAGTTACAACAATAACCTGATTGTAACTTACATGCAAATACTATTAGCATAAATATAGAATAATTTGTAAAAAAAAACCAATAAAAAAATGAATTAACTTGTACTGCATTGCATCATGTTGCGTCAAAAACAATTTCAAATTGTTTACAAAAACATTCTAACATTGGATGTGTCTTTTAGGTAGTTTTTTACCATATTCACAGGGATGATAATTTGAGTCATGCTAGTGTCACATTTAGAATATGTCTTGCTTTTTGTTTTTTTTTTACTCGGGGAGCAATCATTACATGTAATAAATTTACTTGTTTCTGACTGGATTTGGATCATTCTCGTTTATATATTTGGCTATTTAGCATACAGTTAGTTAGTAAAATCTAATTGCAAGTGGTGTTATTTCTGCACATTACTTTAATGTAAAAATTAAAAAATTGTCGAGCAGTTCAGTGATAACTTTTTTTTATTTCTAATATGCCCAACTATAAGAAAAGTTTTTGAATTTGAAATAATGCCCATGGCTATGAGCGAGCGGCATAAAATTACTGAAGAGTTGGTGGCACTCCTAAGTGTGGCGCTTGTGACAGGCATTTCTGGAGCATTTTCAAAAGCATTTCTGTATTCTACTACTGTTTATATTTGAAGTTAGTTACAAACTGATGAGATTACGTTGTTCTTTCTCCGTAAATTAGATAAGAAGTGGAAATAGTTTTGCAACACAAAGAAAGTAAGTACAATTATGTATATCTTCAGATATAAGTAATTAATTATTATCAGCATATTTTGACTTTCAGCTAAAGAAACTGGATATGTGCCAAACACTCAATGAAAATAAAACTGCACAATGAGATCCAATGTTTATTGCACTTATATACCGAAAATAAACAAAGTCAATGTCCATGCTCCTTTGGAGGAAAAGGATAAAGAAATAAAATTTTATGAGAAGCTAGAACACATTCCTATGACCTAAAGATTTTAATAGAAGACTTAAATGCTAAAGTGGGAAATGAACATATCTACAAGATGACTGAGGGAAAAAGCAGACGTGATAAGATCAATGAAAATGGTAAAATACTAATGGCTTGAGAATCATGAGCACTTACTTCGATCATAAAGAAACATGGAGAGACATGCTAAAATCGTGAAGAACAATAATGGAATTAAGGCAGAAAATACTGGCAATTAAAAGCGAAAGAAACAACATCATAATAGCTGAGCAGTTTGAAATGAATGGATACAACTAGAACTAATAATGTTGGATGTAGCATAAAATGAATTTGGTTAGTAGGAGGGAACAGAAAACAACCTGGTGTGATGACAAGTGAAAGCAGAAATACAGTAAGATTGAAAGTGATAGAAGACTCAAAAGAAGAAAACAAGAGGGAATACAAAAAAGAAAGTAGAAAAGCAAAAAACATGCTAGAATAAGAAATGGGAAGAAATAAGCAAGAATGTTACAAGAAATTGAAGTACATTATGTTAACAAAGAGATAAACAACTTCTACCAAGAGACAGATCAGTGTTGTTTACAAAGTATAACAAACAATACTATATAACCTCAAAAAAGATAGATTATATTATTTGACAGATAGTGCCAACATGAAAATAATTTAAATGTGGCACCAAATTCAAACCATCCTCACTCATTTACGATCACTGTATTCATTATGATGAAAACCTTGAATAAGGAAGTATATGTCAAAGATTGCCTGTTACCATTATACAAAAAGCACAATGAGAAGCCTCTATTTTGGCCAGATTTAGCAACATGCCATTACGCCAAGGATACATATTAGACTTTTACAAAGCAAATGGCATATGATTTGTTGATAAAAGGCATAATCCTCTCAACGTTTCTGAGATTAGACCAATCCAGAAATTCTAAACTCACTGTAAAAGAAAATTAAGGAAACACAATAGAATTGCCAAAACTGAGAGAAATCTTGAAATAAATTGGAAAAAAGTGTTGAAAAACTTTGATGAAAGGAAAATTAGAATAACTGTTCATAATGCTTTTTATTAATTACCACAGATGTTTAAATGAAATAAATAAATAAAAATTAATATTTAGAGTAAAATAACTTTTATGACTTTAATTAATGAAAGACCACACTTTAGCAAAGGTAACAATAGATTCCTTTGAAGTCTCTGAAATAAATCTTAAGCTGCTAAATCACTCCACTTACCTGGAATAATCAAATATATGAGACTGACAAATTTACACCTTCAACAAATATTAAAGTTTCTTCAGCATACTATACAAGTGGCTTGGAAAGAAATATCCCAGGCAGACATTGATCTTCTGATTTTGGTCCATGTTAAGGCAACTCAATGAACATATTGTAACCAAATTCCGATAACAGCCATTTGTCGAAATAAATGCATAATTCTAGGATTAGGTATCCTGATTTGCGCAAACCTGAAAGAGACCATAAAATTTTGGTGATTGGTCATTTTTAAATTCCATAATCCTAGATATGCACATTTTATAAATGACATCTATCATGTTGGTGAATATTTAGGTTGTATCAAATTGTTATTAATATTTATTACTAATTCTTATTTTTCACTGTTCATTATTCCGTTGTATATCACGATTATTGTTTTCTGTTGTTTTTTCAATATTATGATACGCAGTACCTATGGGGAATATTTTGTAGAAAAAATTTATTTAATTGTAATTAATTAAATGTAATTAATGTAATAAAAATAGATGTTCAAGCAGATTTTAAATTTTGTTGGTTTTTTGGCCTCTGGCTGTATATAATGCCAAATGGCCAATGGCCGTTATCGAAGTTTGGTTACAACAAATACATAAAAGACCAGGAAGCTGTCAAACTCATTATTAAATTTGCTACTATTGATTTCTATTGCTTGCTGTGTAGCAGCCCAATGTTCTGTAATAAAACTACTCATTATTATTAATATTATTATTAATTTAGGTGTTACTTTTAATGTAAAATTATACTGGCAAGAAGCCTTTTAAATATGAGACCTTGTGTTAGTGAATGCTGTGAATATTTGAAGATGTGAATGTATTGTTTCATAGAAGCCAGTTATATGATGGGAAGATTTTGAGACAGTGTACAAAACTTCTTTTTGGTAGATCTTTAAATTTAACTCCCCAGTAACTGTATGTTTCAGTTTTATATTTTACATTTTCGTAAAATCTTCTCAGTATAGGCTTCTAATTTGCACAAGAAATCTAAAGGGGGATAGGAGTTCTATCAAAGTAATTATATTGTTTAATTGTAAATCATATTGTAGAATATACCATAGTATAATAAAATCAATCGTCTGATGAGGTATCATATTTAATTGATGATTTCAGGTGTTTGAAGACAAATTAAATTATTAACAATAACAACTGTAATATTTATTTGAATAATTATAGTTAGGTACATAAACATGATATAACTGTTAACAATTTAAGTATGTTACAAACCTTTAACAACTTCTATTAATTATGCATCAGAATATTTTTAATTCGATCTTAGTGATGCTTTACAGTACATTCAACATGCTGTTGATAAAACATGGCAATAAAATTCTTTATTCATTTTTATGTCACATTTAACTGTAAGAGAGAATGTCATTATAGCATTATAGGGTGTCTTCTCATAATCCCTACAAATGCCAGAAATGAAGTATTGACAGTAGGGTACATGGTATAGAAACCTTATCAACAAAACCCTAAATATTTGAATTATAGCAAAAACAATACAATATCATAAGATAATACTAAGAAAAGAGAGGAAATCTCCATTGTTTCAAGTACTGTAATGGCTGAGCAATTAAAAAACATCTGAAGTAAACCTTTTCATGATCAATAAATCACAGCCATCCTGTTTTAGGTTGTCGTCTAATGCTACTATCACCAATTCTTGTAATACTTCTTGCAGCCATAGGTGACAGTTTCCTTTCTCCAATATCATCTGGCTTTGAAACGGGATCTTTAATCTTCTCAGTACTAACTGATTCACTTGAACCTTCTTTTGGAGTAATAGTAGCTGGCTTTGAAATGGGATCCTTAATTTTTTCAGGACTAAGTGGTTTACTTGAACCTTCTTTTGTCATAGATGAAGATGAGTCAGGTAATTCTTCTTGGATCTAAAAAAGTTTATCTTTTTTTAGACATTTCTCATTTCTTTTTTATTTCATCACAAAAAAAGTAAACAAATAAAAGTGTTTATTTATAAGAATTCTATTTGAAATGAACATGAAGGGAAGGAAATACTTATTTACTTTATTTTCTGGAACTGCTGGAGCTTGAGCTTTCTTACTTTTTGGTTTCTCTGGCGACACAACATTTTTATCAATGTCTGTCTTGACATCTACTTCTTTGGTATCACTTTCCGGTTTCTCCAATGACACAACAGTTTCATTAACATCTGTTTTAACATCTACTTCTTTGGCATTACTTTTTGATTTTTCTGGTGATACAATAGTTTTATCAACATCTGTTTTGGTAACTCCTTCAGATGTACTAGGTTCTTGTGTATCAGTTTTGTTGTCTTTATCTACAATTATATCCGCAGTAGCTTCATCTTCTGGGGTGGTAACCAATAAGTCTGTAGGTTTATCTTCAAGTGTTTCAGTTTCTTCTGGTTTTAGTAGACTCTCTTTTTCTAAGATTTTTGCTATTTCTTTATCAAGGGCAGAACTTTCTGTTTCTTGAGTTTCCTTTATATTATCAGATGATCTTGATTCACTTTCACTATTTAAATTATCTAAATCTTCAGTCTTTACTTGTTCTTCCGTTTGCTGAAGAGTAAGTGCATCCTCAGACTTTTCTGCAGTATCATCACTAACAGTTGTTTTTAATTCAGGTGATCCAGGACAACTTTCTAGTGATATGAAATCTCCTACTTCTTTGGCAGTTCCAGTATCAATATTGGTTGATGAGGATGATTGCTTGTCATCAGCCTGTTTATGACTTTTTCTAATGGGCGTGGGAGGTGATAATGATATTGAGGGATTTTTATTGATGAGCACATTTGGTTGCAAAGGAGTGTTTGTATGTGATAAAATCTTTAAGGTACTTGTAGCCACTAAAACAAAACAGAAATTAAATTAAAACAATATTACAAAGTTTCTGATAAGAAGTTACTTGTACTAGGTTCACCAGGTTCTTTAATTTCTTTTAATATTTCCATAATTGATTGTCCTGTAGTATCTGGTAGTTCTATAGGTGTGGATGATCGTGATACAGGTAATGGAGTTCTGTTAATATATTTACGCGCTTCTTCCATAGCTTTCATTAAATTCTGTTGTTTTTTAAAGGAATCTTTGCTATTACAATGACCTATTTGAGATCTAAAAGAGAACATTTAAGCTTTATTGAAGATAATACATATTTTGACTTAAAGCTAAAGTACAATATTTTTATAGGGGGTGATGTCTGAAATATAATAAAAATCCAAAATTCTTACGCTAAACAAACTCCTGTTACTACTTGACGCCATTTATGTAAATTAGAATTTAAAACGGCTAATTTAGCTACTCTTCTGAACCTAAAACATACAGTGGGGTTAGATTATTCATATTTACAAATTGGACTGAATAAATACTTTGCTAGAGGATCTTCATTTTCAGGTGGTGGCTCATATATTAATTGATCAACCTCTTCGTCTGTTACTACAGGTGCTACTTTAAAATCTTTCATTAATCGTCTTTCCCATATTTTCATCTTCTTGCCAAGAATAGCTACAAAAGTTAAAGTTAACATTTTTGCGGATTATAACTGTTATAGGTATATCAGATCACGAAGCTTACTACCTTTGTCTCCCTTTTCAACGCATGATATATCCATTCCGTTCTTATTTAGTACTTCTAGTATATCATAACGGAAAGCAGAAATATCACCTTTGACTTCATTGATATCGTCTTCAGTTACCATGTCTTCTTCACATTTCTTATGCATTGAAGATACATAACGCCATACCAA
This sequence comes from Ignelater luminosus, assembly GCA_011009095.1. Classification (NCBI taxonomy): domain Eukaryota; kingdom Metazoa; phylum Arthropoda; class Insecta; order Coleoptera; family Elateridae; genus Ignelater; species Ignelater luminosus. Next base: position 110,701 of record VTPC01001043.1, read on the forward strand.
TGCTCTCATTACTGAAGTATATCTATAATCACGTTCTTTTTCTTCCTTATGCCTTCTCTGCAATCAAAACTGCAAAGCAGCAAAAACAAAAAGATAATACTTAATACTTACCTTAGTTGACATTCTTTTTAATTTATCCTTCTTACGTAAACCACAGAATTTCATAAAAGTCTTCACTGTTGGAAAAATATTAAATGGGGGAGGCAAAGTGTTTCCTTCTTCAAAATAACTCATCCATAATTTTGTTCTGGCAAATTTCCATTCAGTATCCGAATGTTCCTGTATTTTTATTAATTTCATGTATATGGTTAAATACAACAATAATCTTATTTCGCATCTTACATCAATCATAGCATAAGAATTTGACATCATGGCAATAAGTAGATTCAACAAAACGATTACGTTAATTACTGAGTACGAACCAAACATTAATAAACCCCAGAAGCGCGTGTAGCTTTTGATGCCTGTTAATTCGAAATTACCCAAGTCTACCATTCCAAAACTTGCCCAGAACAGAGATTGGGAAGATTCGAATACGCTACAATAATTTTTAATTGTTAATGTTTGCTAACACAAAAAGGAGCTTATGCGTACTTTGCAAAACTTCTCCATTTCATGCACGAATCTGATCGATTCTCCCAGTCAGGCTCTCCATTTGGTAGTATATAACATTTTTTTCGTTCCAAATCGGAAAAGTACCATAGCAGTTGATTTAAACCTGTTTGAATAAAAGGTGCATTGAGTAATGGGAAATCTGATATACAGGGTGTCAAACAAAAAGTGTCTGGTCTTTGACTGTTGGTAGTGATAGTAGAATGACTTTCAAGCGATGGTTTTCTGGTTTTTCTTTGATAGAAGCAAAGCAAAATCGGATCTGTGCTCAAGTATAGATGATTTAAAAAAGTTAATGGAGAGCGAAGTCCGATTATGTGTCATCGTAGGTGACTCGATGGAGGGCAACGCAAGGTGTCCATTGTAAGATGAAGCCCGACTTGTGTTAGAACATAGCAGACTTAAGAAGAGTAACGGAAAACGAAGCCTGACCACTTCTGATACTATAAGCGGCCACTGACATTGATGCTTCCTCTAAAAAGGTTAGAAGAAGAGCGCTTTAGTGCAACGAAGCGACGGATAAGGTCCAAGTGGATACTTGTCAAACGACTGTAGCAAAAGAGCTATTCATTTTCAGGCTTTGTGCCTAGAGAGACTTTTGATCAGTGAGTCAAGAACTATAAGATAGTACCAGTTTTAGCAAATTTTTAAAGTTTGTTCGGGGTCTTTTCCATCAATATCTCACTCTCCGTTGACACCCTGTATAATTTATAATTAAAAAATCCTATACGTAAGAATTACAACGCCTTCTCTTTAATAAATAAATTGATAAACGTTACATTTTATTTCTGGTTTACTTTAAAGGTTTTAGAGTTCATTGTAAATATCTGCAGGAGAAACAAAACCATTCATGAGTGAACGTTGTTATCGTATTTAACGCTTTTGATTTAATAGAATCTAATGCAGACTACAAAGACATAATAGATAAGGAGCAATCAGTACACTGAAAGAACTCCGTTTACTTAATCTCTTAGGTTGATCCCTTTTTGCGTAGTCAGATTAAGGAAGGTAATTACTGCAAACACTAATATAACTTTTACAAAAACTAAATGGAGTAAATATCTGCTTAGCTTACTTAATATCTCATAAGAAACAACTGAAAAAATGATGTGTTTTTGATATTTGGGCAGTTACACAAAAATAACACGCAAGTAAATCCTAGTTCAAAGTCATAAATGAACTACCTTAAGGGCATATTCAAATCGGACCTCTACAGGGTGTTGAAAAAAAGCTTAGATATTAAAGGGGACATATAATAAATAAAAAAGAAGAGAAAGACTCTTAATATTCAAGGGTTTGTAAATCAACAGCATTATCAAAGATGTTCGAAATATTCTTCTTGTTGTTTACCAACTTTGTTTAATTTGCTGTTGTAACTCGACAAGATTATTAATAGATGTTGCGTACACTAAATTTTTTAAATTTCCAAAAATCTAAAAGATTTAAGTCTGGAGACCTAGCATGCCATAAAATAGAATCCTTTGTCCTTTTTATCTTCCATGAAAGCGTAAATTGCGGCGGTGTCTTATCTTGCATATACCAAAGATTAAATCTTTGATTTAAAGGTATTACATCTTTCAAAAGTACAGGTAGAGTATTTACCAAAAAACTAAGGCATACAGAGCCTGTCAATCGTTTTGGCGAAATAATCGGTTCTAATAACCTGTCCCCTAAAATTCCCAGTCAAATATTCAGACTGAAATACTGTTGATGTCCTTGGGGATTTGCGCCCGACTAAACGTAGTTATTTTGAATATTAGTGAATTCGGCCTTATCACTGAAGAAGATCATTCTTGTTGGGTGGTCAGGACGAGGACATAAAAGTTGATGATGGAGAGCTCTGTAAATAAGACGATCCACCATGATAAAAATTTAATTTTCCGCCTCAGTTGGAGACACTGATCTTGGCCATCTGCAATTGTAAGGGAACCAGTATTCCTCAGCCGTTGGTAAAGTTTTCCAAATATCACACAGTAGGCAGTTGATAATTGGGAAAAGCTTTGCATATTAGAACCGATTGATTTGCTGACCCATGCATATCAAGATTTTTTGATTTGTTTTTAATGGTATTATACGATATGTCTTTTAACTTCTCTTTTCAACATCTTTTATTATTTATCTTAGCGCAAACCCTTGCTTAATTCTATAAATAACAATTATGGTTTTTAAAAAAGGTAAATCTGTTAGCTCTGAGCTCTTATTAGGTTTTTGATACCGTCATCTAGTTTTAGTTTTTTTTTCTTTGATGGTGCAAAACATCTTGGTCATGGAGTCCTTAGTTTATCAAATAAAGCATTAGTTCTTAGTATGTAATTTCTAGTAGTACTTTTTATTTAGTCTGCATCTTCATACTGAATCGTATTAACAACTTCTTGTTAAAAATTATCTTTCCTGCTTTCCTCAAGATGTTTTAAAGATCAACTTTGTATAAAATAAAGTTCAATGCAATTACTCAATTAAATTTTATTTAGGAACACAGTCTAAAGGTTGCTTACATCTTTTGTGTAAATCTTGTTTTGGATTTGGATTACATCTCACAAGATTACAATAAGCTTTATATAAATAAATTTTGAAGTCATCGCGTTATTTGGTGCTTTTGAGTATTGAATTATTTAGGTTATCATCTAACCATATTTACGGGCTCCCAGGTAAGCTCGTTATTTTGCAACAGTTCAGTAACAGACTAATTGAGATATCTCTATTTCATCTAATGCTGGAAATTTCTAAATACGATATGATTTGCAAACTTTAAAATATTTTGAGCTTCGTATCTCGCAAAGTCTGAGTTTTATAGGTAAGACTTGAATTTGGGAAATTCTATACAACGTGGTTTTATAAAAGAAGTAAACGCGAAACAAATCTAACACATCGTTCAATAAGTCCCGAGACTAACAACGAAAACAACATTTTTTTTTCAAAAATCATTTTTATTCATCAATATAATCTCCTTTTAGAGTGATACAATCTTTCCAACGCCTTTCCAACATTTCTATACCATGTTTATAGAAGGATTTATCCTTTGCTTCAAAATAGGCTTCAGTTTCGGCAATGACCTCCTCATTCGAGCCAAATTTTTTTCCCTGGAGCATTTTTTTGAGATCAGCAAAGAGCCAGTAGTCGCTTGGGCTAAATCTGGCGAATACGGGGGGTGGGGAAGCAAATCAAAGCCCAACTCGTAGATTTTTGCCATTGTTTTCATGGACTTGTGGCATGGTGCATTGTCTTGCTGAAAAAGGATTTTTTTCTTCTTCATGTGCGGTCGTTTTGCTGCGATCTCCTCCTTCAAACGTACCAACAAGTCAATATAATAATCACTGTTGATCGATTTACCTTTTTCCAGGTAGTCAATGAAAATGACGCCATGTGTATCCCAAAAAACAGACGCCATGACTTTGCCAGCAGATTGCTGCGTTTTTGGACGCTTTGGGCGGCTTTCGCCAGCCATGCGCCACTCAGATGATTGCCGATTCGACTCCGGAGTGAAATGATGTATCCATGTTTCATCCATGGTCACGTATCGACGCAGGAAATCCTTTTTATTGCGAGTAAATAGCGATAAACAGCTCTCTGAATCGTCGATTCGTTGCTGTTTTTGTTCCATTGAAAGCAATCGCGGCACCCACTTGGAAAAAACCTTTTTCATGCTCAATTTTTCATGAAGGATTGTAGATACGCTTCCAGATGATATCTGTGTCATTTCTGCAATCTCACGGACCTTTACTTTGCGATTTTTCATTACGATTTTGAATACTTCACTCACATTTTCCGGTGTAACGGCTTCCAAAGGCCTACCCGAACGTTCCGCATCGTTTGTGTCCGTACGACCACGTTTAAACTCAGCATACCAACGACAAATCGTTGATTTGGATGGAGAGGAGTCCGGGTAACGTTTCTCAAGCCATTGCTGGGCTTCTACGGTGTTTTTACCCATTAAAAAACAATGTTTTATCAACACGCGAAACTCGCTTTGTTCCATTTTTCAAACAAATTACAAAGTGACTTTACTCTAACCTCGATAACTCTGCTGTTTGTGGTCCAATCGACGTGACATTTTTACACGTTTCATGTGAAGGTTCGCACTCTAGGGAAACATGGCTAGTTTGGTACTACTAGCACCATCTCTGGGTTAGTCTCGGGACTTATTGAACGATGTGTTACACCTAGCATTAACAGTTATTATTATTTTCTAGGTCTGTCTTGAGGCTTTTCATTAACGAGAGAAAAATATAAAAACAAATGCGAGGTAGTCAATTCTACTAAAGTAAATCTACATACCGTACATAAGATATCTGTACTTACCACATGCAAATGCAAACAATACTAACGAGTATATAAAGAAGAACTTTACAATATCAATAACCATTCTTCCCAAAGAGATCTGCAGTGGTCCTAAATGAGGGTTAATTGAAAACAAATGAACCAATTTCAATGCACTGAAATGTTAAAAAATGAGTCAAAGTTAACCAAACTTTTTAATTTAGAAAAAAAATATTGTTTTACCTGAATATATTAGCTGCAGCGAAAAGACCCTCTGCAATTAACTGAGGATCAAAGGCATTCCATTGTTCACGTGGAATATAGGCCGTGGATGGATCTTTTGAAATTTCGTTTGCTTGTTGTATGTAGGCAGCTACACGTAATAAGAATACGAGACAGTAAAGGAAGTTTCTTGTAAAATCTATGAAATTCCATAAATTGCGTAAGTACGACTGTATTCCTTCTACATATATTTCGTAAGTCTCTTCGTATATGTACCCTAGATTTAAATGTAAATTATATGTAAAAACAAATTAAAACAGAAAGCATTTACATACCTATAACGTAAATTAGGACAACGTATTCCAGTATCGCCGGAGGGTTTCCTCTTTGTTTTACAAATCTCTCAGCTTTCATACTTTCTGTTCCAAAAAATTCAATAAGTTGATCTTCAGCCCTTTGTGATACCAAAATCAAAATAACTAAAAGAGAAAAATGAATATTAAAGACTAGTAAATTAACTTTTTATATGAATCGTGTATATATAATTTATTTACTTACACAAGAAAAATAAATACGAAGAAGCATGAATCAAGAATTTCATAAAGGGTTTTCTCATCAATTTGCCACTATGTGTATGCGGCGCAAGCATATACAATGCACAATATAAAGGAAAAAATACAGCTGTTCTCACAATAATCATCAATTTTTGTGAGGTCGATTTACGCCTAAAACCTGGTACACCTTCATACCATATTGCTGCCAATAACTGTTGAATATTAGGATGAGCTACAAACTAAAATACAGTTCTAAACAACATTTCCATATCTTTATACTTAAAAGACCTTCTTTTGTTTATATGTTATCGCCAACTCCAACCGTGCCAGTTTCATATGGGCACCTTCTTCATAAGGTGGACTTTCTGGGTCATGATTCAATATAATAGCCAATTCTTGAAAGCTTCTTGATTGATGTAATAAATCTACTGCAAACTGTTGGCACTGCCGTCGTAGTTCTAAATATTCGGATTTGCATTCCTACAAAAGCTTTATTGAGTAACTAATTCAGACAAAAGTCACTGATACAAACTGGTTCTGCAAAGGCTAAATTTCTTAATTCCCAAGAAAGCTGAAAAGCTGTTAAAATTGGATCACTAGATGATAATGCAATTAGAGATGGACTAGCTAATGCCCTGTATTCATTTAGTCGAGATAGAGAATGGCGCAGAGAATCTTCTTGTGATTCTCTTATACAGTCATCACATCCACATCTGTTAGGAAAAACTGGTAATTAGCTTTTTAAGGTGAGATTACAAAGAAACTTACTTGATATCATGTGGCATTGGAATAGTAGCGCCCCTGTCTAGTAATATTTTTAGTATTTCATAATTATTTCTATGAGCTGCTAGAATTAACGGGGTGATGTCTGGTGTAAAGGTGGCTGTACTTAAATCGACAGTTTGCCAACTCTGAAAGAGAATGTACATTTTATTTAAAAAAAAACTCAAAAGTTTAACGGTAAAGAGACTCTACCGAAATTCTAAGAAATATAAACAAACAGATAATTATAATACTCCCCCTACCGTTTAAAACAAGTGCAAACTCTAAATGACGATGAGGTGCAGTCACACTTTTGTCTGTTAATTGATTTTAAATTATTAGATTTGCCATGTAGCTTGAAATTGAAGACCTCAGAATAAATAGTGGACGAAAATCATTTTGAACAAAATTTGATTTTGACCGTTTTTCAAAAGAATGAACCGCACCGCTTATGAATAATCCGCGTAGCCAAATTCATTAAATACAGTCTGTAAACAGTCCTTTGTCAGTTCAGATACTTCGTATTCGGCTTTAAATAATAATCCGACCAAGAAGGAAGTCCGAGTTATAAGGTAAAATTGAATATTCCACCGTTTATACCTACAGGGTGTTAAAAAATAGTGTTGAAAACTCTAAAGACGTGTAGTTCTTATGAAGATAAATAAAGAAGTTTAGATAGATTAAATAAAGGTCAGATATTTCACTCCCTATTCTATCAATGTTCCCATTTTTTGTCTCTGCACATTTACATTTGCAGCTCTCTGAGTTTACCACGCCTACTCTTTTATGCGCGTTTTATGAAAAGTGCATACCAAGCTGTGCTGCTTGCGCAGTACATGTCAAAATAGCAAGCTCTGGGAGTTGGTTTGAGAGAGAGAGCAATAGAATCCACAAATTTATCGAAGTAAAATATCTGACCTTTATTTAATCTGTGTCCGAAATACAGGGTGTTTAAAGTTTTATTTAAATTTTTTGTTTTCTCCATATTTTAAGAACAAAGTGAGATATCGGGATGAAATTTCTCACATTCTTGTTACTCCTAGGTGTGTACTATTCTACTTATTCTATGTAGCCTTGTGTTTTTGATATCTTTATCAGAGGTGCGGAATTGTAGTAAAATTGGATTTCTCAAAATCTTTAAAATTCAACGGCCTATAGTAAGGTTACATTGTGTCAAAAGTAAGAAGCAATTATTAGCATCTCATTCTTAGACAGAAATTAAATCTACTTTGGTCTATAGCTTTTTTCCCTAAAGTTATTTTTAAGTGAACGTTTATACCCCGTATTGTTAATTTCGAAAATACAAAAATCTTTCCATTTTTCAGTGGCGTAACAATTTTCTTTAGAGTAGGGTGTTAGCCTCCCTGCATTATTCCGCCTCAGATAAGGATATGAAACACAAAATTATGTAAAATAGTAGATACCAAGGAATAGCAAGCATGCAAAAAATTTCGTACCGATATTTCAACATGTTCTTGAAATACGGAAAAAACAAAAACTTTTAAATGAATCTTTGACACCCTGTATCTCGGAAATAGTACATTTTCGGACACATGCTTATCTAAACTTCTTTACTTAGTTTCATGTGTACTACACAATCTTAGAGTTTTCGACACTATTTTTCTTAACACCCTGTACACACATACCATATCAACATATCGGATTGTACCGTATCGTTACTAAAACCGGAAAAACTGACTGTTACATTTGTTTACCTTTACCCCTATACAAACCACCGAATTGTATACTTCAGATAACCTCTCCGTTACCATTATCACCTATAGGGTTCCTCCTAGCGTCACATTCTTAACGCATTTGAGCAGAGACCTTTAATTGGAGGGATCTTACATATACCGTACCGATAACCAAATGAAGACGACGACAGCAGAGCAAGATGCAAATTTTTTCGATGAAGAACCGACGGCCAAAGTCGAAGTGGCTGACATTCATTTAGGGTAGATATACCGAACTAATTAGAGAGATGGGCAAGTTTAATCTATCTACAAAAGGTTGTATATAAGAGCTACGCCACCGATTTAGACACTACCGTGTATCGAACTCTTCCCAACCGAACATTACAAAATATACCATCCCCGTTACAACGAACCCTCTTGTTACTACTACGTTACCGTCAACCATTCATCCTACCCCAACTTATACCGTCCCATTATTACAAATCCCTACATCAGTTTTTCCTTCCCTGATTCGGAACATGGTCGAAAATGGACCAAGTTTGCCTGTTCGAGTAGGATGACTAGTTTGAAGGTAGAACTAGGTTCTTATCTGGAAAGAGTGAAAGAGCTTTGCTGTGCCTTCTGAGCTCTTCACCGGAGATGCGCTAACTGGTACTATAACAATTATAAGCAATGGAAGATGTGGAAAGACTTCAAAAGTGACTTTGAAGACTTCTTCTTACCAGCCGGCTTTCATATTAACTTAAATCAGAATGAGTATAAATAGTAAAAGTACGTGATCGCTCTGCAGACGCTGATGCAGAGATACTAAGATGCAGTGGTTACATCAGAATTTGTTGCCCGAATAGCATCTCTACCTACAAAAAACCGATTATACATTCGTCGCTACCATGGTAAAGACGATGAAATTTCCAAAAAGATACCGTCCAAGAGTTTCCACCGACTGCTAAGAACCGTTCCTACAAAAATCGGAAATTACCTTTCCAAGTGTACAAACGAATCAGTTTGTTCTGCCCCTGCTTTCAATACGGAAAGAGGGGTTTAATGTCGAGAAACTACCCATGCCAAAGTCCGAAAAGTTTAAATGCTTATGCAGTCCGAGAAACAACCGACAAGTAATCGTTCATACTGATAATCATTCTCGCCTTGTTAGATACGGGATCCCATAATATCATTTGTGGTTCCAAGGGTAGTACAAATAGTGGACAACACCTGCCAGCATCCTATTCTCAAAACTGTCTAGGTAATGAATGGAACCACTACAGATATGACAAGATAAGCTTTCGAGATGCTCATAGAATACATAACACATACCTACCACCACATAGCTGTATCCCACTCTTGGACTTCCTGGAAAATACCGATATTCTACAAACCAAAACTGTCTTTAAGGAAAATAGTTTACTCTTTAAAATCTGGTGCCAGAGCATCGTCCGTCCGTAGAAATTGGAATGAAAACTGGTTATGTCTTGCTTTTGGTTCTTATTACACATAAGTCGACGCACGACGTGAAATAGAGTGGATCACGTGACGACCAAGGAAATACATAATATGAACCGAAATAAAATTTTACGCAAAATCTTGCATACACCTTTGACCTTTACATCGCAGCCCAGAGCAAAAGTGAGAGTTTGGGGTAAGTAATAGGTGCTAGGTAATGTGATTCACAAAAATGTAGTGGAAATCATATTACTAATAGTATTCTCGTGACCCATGCAAATCTTGTGATTTGTAAGATTCGAAAATTACGTGACCCACGGGAACCTACGACATAGGGAAATCACAACTTCATAAGTAGTATATCTGTGGGGGTTCTGGCGCACAGGTGCAAAAGTTAATTAC
>VTPC01001044.1:0-33702 GCA_011009095.1 Ignelater luminosus
ATCACATCACGTCATCCTATGTTTATAATAACATTGCAATTTATCACAGTGTAATTTCATTTGTTTTGATAAACACAAAAAACGTCTACCTCAGAATGTGTTTTAGATTGCTTCACGTCGGCTACAAATTAGGGTTTTAACATTAGTTTGTAATGGTAGCTGTACCATGAAAACATCTCTATCTTTTTCACAACTTTTTAGTCCTTGTTGCAAAAATATTTTAGCAAAATTTAAATACCCCTTTAACTAGAATTCCAATTTTCTATTTTCTATTCATGAAAAAGACGGAATGTGGCACCACTCTTATTAAATTAATGGAGTCTAAACATTTATTGACACTTTCATTAATCTCTTGAAATTACAATGGCCAATATAAGTGGTTGAACAAAATGTATAACAAAATATGGTAAAAGTATTTCAAAATACAGATGATGATAGGCCGATATTATATTGACATTGGTCAAAAAACTCATATTGGTCATATCTACAAAGAGACAAAAACAGCAAAATAAAATGATGTTACCATTCACAAGTTTTATGGCTGAAAAACCTTGAAACAATATCAAGAAATCATGTAATTCATATTACAAACTTTGAACTCAGAAAAAACGCTTGTTTGATCTAACCTAGCAGAATCCCTGAGTGAGCAAACTATTTTAATCAGATATTACCGATTTTTGTTGAGAAATTCTATTTCAGACCATCCACAATTCATGGTGAAGCAGTCTGTATATATTTACCACAAAAGAATGAAAAATGCACTAAATTAATTGATAAGAGCTAACCAAAATAATAAAGCTTTGTTAGTATGCATTTATTGCAATCATTTGAGGTTAAATTGAATGCATCAGTTCATATGTGTTTTGTTTTACAGCGTTTGTGGTGGGTCATTTGGGAATTTTCCTACATTGAGAATATTCCTGAAAAGTTGCCGGTTGTCTTATACAGTGTGTCCAAGATAAGAATGCACAGCATGGGGATCTTGGAAACAGTAAGAGATACAGAATCGGTTAAATGGGATGAAAGTTGGCTATTTATAGAACCTTTTTGTTGGCATTTGCAAAATCTAGATATCTTGGATAGTTTCAGAAATATTTCAAAAAAAGTAGATTTCTTGATTTTCGTTATTATTTCTTCTTTTATTTATTTGAAGAGATATTGGAAAACTAAAATTCCTGTGGAATGTTTTGGTTTCAAGTAACCATTATCAATTTCATTTTTTTAAATAGGCGGAAAAACAATTGAAAATTGTTTTGGATAGCTCTTGTTGTCACGGTTCTAATGATGTAAACATGATAGGATTATTTTGATATCTTATGCTATAAACTAATGCATTCTGCAGTACCCTGGCCTGCACGATCACCTGATCTAACACCATTAAATTTCTTTCCTGAGGTTGATGATGGTTACTCGAAACTGAAACGTTGTACAGGAATTTTGTTAGCGCATTTTAATGGAGAACAAAAAGTGGCAATAGAAAAGTGATTTTAGTTTTCCGATATCTCTTCAAATAAAGGAAAGAAAAAATAGTAACAAAAATTGAGAAATCTACTCTTTTTTAAATATCTCTGAAACTATTTAAGATATCTAGATTTTGCAAATGCCAACAAATAGGTCCTATAAATAGCCAACTTTCATCCCATTTAACCGATGCTGTATCTCTTACTGTTTCCAAGATCCCCATGCTGTGCATCCTTATCTTGGACACACTGTATAATAATAAAAGTAAATAAAAGTAGATAAAAATGCAAGCAAATACTGACTCTTCAAATATGGAATAGGGAATATTGCTGGAAATATTGCCAAGAATACTGTCCAAAATGAGAATTTCTAGAAATCTATCCTTCTGTTTGTTGTTGTCTTTTGTAATACTTTTATACAAATCTGAAGCTAAATATTAGACTAAAATGAGATTAACTAGACCAAAGCTCTACTAACTATGCTACGATGCCTTATTAAATATTTAGTTATTTATTTGTATAAGTCTCGATGCATCTCAAAAAGGATTACAACCATGATTCCACAGTGTGAATTCTTGTTTGGTATGAACCACAGAAGAACCTTTTTTGATTGACCCTACTTGTTATTATTTTAATTAAATATTAGGTTTATATGTCTAGTGAACACGAGTCTAAAAATTATTGCTAAAAAGCAAAAAAAAAAGAAATTTAGAATTAAATATATTTTATTTTTTGTCTCAATTACGTCTCCTAGTAATCTCTTAGGATATGTTTAAAATTAGGGTAAGTAACATAATTAATCTTATATAATGAAACCGAAGAATATTTTATACATCAAATTAAATCTGATAATTGCATCGATTTAATAAAATTATAACATAAATTTGTTATAGATATATTCGTTAATATGAATGCTCTTTTACTTTTAATATACAATTAATATAAATACAAGGCACGCTATAAATCACAATTACTGATTGCTTACGTGTTTACATATTTGTTAAAATCAATATATCTCACATAAAATTTTCTACACAGCCTTTCAATATACTTGTAGTAGGTAATTTAAAATCTTACTGAATCAAAGCACACAAGAAAATACAGTAAAATTTAAATACTATTACATATATGCAATTATGTTAGTACTAATCAAATTTTTGACTTATTTAAAATATTATACATAAAATGTAATTAAGTACACTTTTGAGAAAAGTCTCTAGTAATAGGCAATTAAATTGTTCAAAATCATTAAAAAAGCACAATACTGTTCTGTAAAATACACCAACATTAATACAAAACTAAATTTGTTTAAAACATTCTTTTCTTAAACAAAATTTTTAAAGCAAATTGTGAATGTTTTGCTATCATTCAAAAGCTATATGGCACTCGCTTTTTCTATTACTAAATAAGGCGCGTTTGTTTCAAATAGTGGATAAGAAGAGAGTATACAAAACGATATTGAGCAATGGTTTGTACCATATATGGACGTTGATGCCGAAGTAAACCAACAACACGAGCCACATCGACTTCCTTAAAAAACATAATAAAGATATATTAATCAGAATACACTAAATGAACACCTAGTGTTTTTGTTGCTTCAAACTAGATCAGAAATGGCAAAATGAATGCAATTAGGTAGACAAAATTTAAAAAACATTATACGACATGTGTACTATCCATGATTTGCCATCACTGAAACAGATATTTGAAAAAAAACTGAATACTAAGTACTTACTTGATTATGATCTACAGTATAAAGTAGAAGATCTGCAAGTACGGTTAATCCAGTTCTTCCAACTCCAGCTGTACAATGCACCAATACAGGAGGATTTTTATTATGTCCAGGTGGGATTTCTTCCAATGAGTGCTGTTGGACAGACTGAAGTTCTTCCAAAAACCCAAGAAAATGAGATACTGATTGGGGACACCCGTGTTCTCCCCAATCTGTATAATGTAGATGCCATAGCGTTCTATAACGTCTTGATGCAACATGACACAACCGTATTTTACTGGTAACACAGTGTCCTGTTTTCTGTGAGAATTCCCACCATATTTGATAATCCTGTTGCAGAACAATAATATTACAAAATGTCTTCGTGTGAGGTTTACCTCAACCCCTTCCCCTAATTATACAGGGTGTCAACAGAAAGTGGACACGGTTTGCCATTTGCCTATACTTTTGAAATAAGAGTTCTGAAACTTGGGATATTGAAATGACATCATATTTATCATTTTTCAACTAAGTAGAATGCTCAAGCTCACTTCTGGTTTTAGCTTTACTGTTTTAATACCGTTCTGTATATATTTTTTAATTTCATTGATGTGTCATTTGTGATATTTTGTTTTAGGATAACCTCAAAAATGCTCATGATTTTACACGTCTTCTTGAGAATTTCTGCAAATACCCTGTAAACCACAAACAATGGTTGCTTTTCTTCTCGTTACTAATGTTATTTCTCAAAAAAAAAATAAAGATGATGTAACTTCTGAAAAATCAGAAGTAACGAGCATTCCACATAGTCAAAAAATGAAAAATACATCATTTAAGTATCCCAAGTTTCAGAACTCTATTTCAAAATATTAGCAAACGGCAAACAGTTTTAACTTCTCGTTAACATCCTGTATAATAGTCAACTGTTTCAAAAGTCTCAAAATCAAACGCAGCTATGAATTACATAACATATTCTTTACAAAATTATTACTGTCATTTAAAATTTCTTACTTGACAAACATTTATTAGTTGTTGAGCTGCCTTGATTTCAAGACTTTAGAAACACCCACTATGTGGTTATATTCTGTTTTTGTAAAAGTTGATAAAATAAAAAAAGTCCAACGTAAGTACCTGACTAGCATCTATACATCGTTGTTCAGCATTTGGTAAATAACTTATATCTTCAGTTGCATCAGTAAGTTGTACCAACAGATACACTTCAGCTTCCCATACACACTGCCAAAAATATGGTAATGTAAGTTTTATAGGACCTTGTGTAGCAATATAAAACCTTTGCTTACTTCCTACAGTTGCCTAAAATACAAACAGAAATAAAAGTAGAAGTTTCCAAAATAAATGAATGCTTACAGTTATATGAGAAGCATTTATGTACCCATGCTTATTTTCTCGTGTGGGTGTTAATCTTAACCTATTATCTTCATAAGGCAACACATCTTTGAAGCGATTATATTTTGCATTATCTATGTGTAGAGCTGTTGTGAAATCTGCATTTTGTTTTTTCTTAGGAATTTTATCAAATTCGAAAAACAATTGACTGTCTGTTAGTTTATTTTCTAAAATCTGGCACTGTAAATAAACATTTCTTAGTACTATTATTGGATAAGATACATAATATATAATCTATCCTTCTTGATATCTTTAATTAAGTACTTTTTAAAATCACACTGCATGATTTATAAAAAAAAGAATTAAAGTTAGTCATGACTAGTATGATGTGACATCACTGTAATAGACAGCAGATAGCTCAAATAGCGAGCTATATTATGTTATAAGTAAAACAAACACGTAATTGAAAAGAATGTTGCCACACAGTGCAGATGACTTTGACTTGCTTTTTTTCTATCACATGGTAGAATTAAAAGTAGCTTATGGCACGAAACTTTTTTTAATAACATAGTTTGATTTTTCAATAAAAGTTAGCAAATCAAACTTTACAAGATTTTTCAGTACTTTTTTGTGTATACAGAAAAAAAACATCATTTAAAACTTTGTTCTGAAGTTGGTAGTACAGTAATCCAAGATAGTAAAAGGAGGCAAAATTGGCAGTAAAGTGTATGAGTTTGTTGCTATACAACCTATACCTCTAAACCATTGATACACATCAAATACATTGCGGTACCCATACATTATTGGACAAAAGTAAAGCAACTTTTATGCAAAATATTCATACTTTGAAATTTTTGGTACAATGCTTAATAACTTATATAATTATTATTAATTTCAAAAAATCACAGGCGGCTGTCACCACAAAAAAAAAAAAAAAAAAAAAAAAAAAACCCCCCCCCCCCCCCCGAGTTTAAATTGTTAGCAGAAAAGTGGCAGTGACAAAGCGACAAATTTCTACAATAAGTTTAGCTTGTCTGTAACAATCAAAATTATAATGCCGAAAGATAAACCAATTTGTCTAGAATTGATGAAGCAAATGGTTGTTAATGCCTATTTGGAAGGAAAAAGGCCAGCACACATTTCACAACAGTTTATTTTGCCTAAATACAGTGTTTCAAGAATTATTTCCCGGTACAACAAACGAGGACACTTAGAGAAAATGCCAAAATCAAGAAGACCAAGGAAAACTTCAATATGGATGGATAGGTGCATCAAACGAATTTCTCCAAATGACCCGTGGAACAGAAGATTATTGCCGAGATTCCTGAACTAGGAGTTGATACAAGAACAGTTCAGAGAAGGCTTGTCAAAGCCAAATTATTTACCAGACGCCCTGCTAAAAAATCACTTATTAGCAGGAAAAATAGAAATGTTAGACTTGAATTCGCAAGAAACCATTTAAATGATGAAACTTGTTATAAAATATTTAATTTTGATGGAATGAAGCACGTAAGGCGCCCAATTAATACTAGATTTAATCCTAAGTAAGTTACTCCTACAGTAAAACATGGTAAAGGTAGCGTCTTTCTATGGGGATGTTTTTCATGGAATGGCATTGGGCCTCTACACGTCATTAATAAAACTATGGATTGCTTTGTCTACAGGGGTATATTACAAAATGTTATGCTACCTTACGTAGAGTGGGAAATGCTCTTACAGTTCGTTTTTCAACAAGATAACGACCCAAAGCATGCTTCACAGATAGTTCAAAGTGGTTCCAGGAAAACAACGTCCATGTTCTGAACTGGCCAGCATAATCACCCGACTTAAATTCCATTGAAAACTTGTGGGACGAAGTGAAGTGAGTTCCGTATTCACAAATAAGCAAGGTCTGTTAACAAAAATCCAAGAAATATGGGAAACACTCCCCGCTGAGGTCATACAAAAATTAATCACTCCAATTCCTCGCCAATGTGAAAAGGCTTAGCAAAATAATGGATACGCCATCAACTATTAACTTCAAATGAACTAATTTTATTATTTGCTATTGTTATTTTCCTTTATTGGTTATGGTTTGAATAAAAGATAATGACAATGCATTTGTTGCTTTACTTTTGTCACATGGATTTTTGTTGCATTTTTACAACATTGAATATTTTGTACAATGAAGATTACGAAAAGTTAATTAAATTTGTGCAATCAACAGCTCACAAAAGAAGAAAATGTTTCAGTTACACTAACTCAATAATTAAGTTAATTCAATAAACTTAGAAAAGTTTATAAAAAAATTGATTTTGTTGCTCTACTTTTGTCCAATAGAGTAACTGAAAACTTAAGTATACCCTGTCTCATTTCTATAATTCCAATCCATTTAAAATTTCTAGGGATTTAATTGTATGCACTGTTATACCGCAAACTTATTTATATTGGTACCACTACTTCTAGTTAACAATTTCTCGCTAGAAAACTCTGTCAAGCAAATATCATATGCTAAGGGCCGGTCTTTTCACCTTCTTGTAAACTCACTTTTTGTTAAAAAAAATGGTTAAATTTAAAAGATTATCTGGTAACAAAATGCATCTTTTCAAATAGGTAAATGCGATTTTTAGTTAAGTCATTTTAATGTCGTGAAAGGAGGTTGGCATCACTTATATCCAATTCAGTAGAGAAATATCATAAGAACTTGTGTGTATTAGACAATGATAGCAAGTAAAACATCAAATGTGCACCAAAAATAACAAACTTGACATAACCTATAAATCCGTAAAAGCACATGTGCTTAGTGCAATAAAATATAAATATTTTATTTTTTTATTATATTTTATTTTTTTATTTATTTATTTTTATTTTAATTATTTATTTATTTACGTTTTATAAACTCCTCATCATTCCATTTATTCATGTTATCTGTTCGTGGTCTTTTTGTGGATTGATTGCATTAACTGCATTTATTAATTCAAATTCCAATAATATTTGCTCTTCATCTCCAATCATGTTAATGCTTACATATTTATGTATTATGATTATCTCACATACAACTTTTATACCTTTGTGATATTATACTGTATTACACTATTCTACCTTCCCTACCACTTCTATTCCAGATATTTGTTTTGTAAAGACTGAATTATAGAATAATTATAGAATTATCAATTTTTCATAAAAAATGTTGTTATTAACATGCAACGACAACTTTCCAACAATAACAAATCCTTTTTTAGAGGTTATAATACAACTTTTAAATAGTTATAAGGTGGTGCAACTGCCTTGTAAGTTACAAACCAGATAAACTCATTTACAAGACAGGTTTAATTTAAAAGGGAGTGAAAAGACAGATTTTTTAGTTACAAAGCAGATAAATTTAAAAACCACTTTACAAGAAGATGAAAAGACCGGCCCTAAGTATGTTAAAATGCAGTAAATTTGTTTTTATGTGCAAATCATTTTCATTGCATTTCATATTGAAGTAATGAACATGAAAAATAAATTTCTATTTCAATTAATAAACAAATAACAAAGGTAACTCTAAAGTATGAGAACGTTTTTAAATGAAAAACAAATCCCAAATTTAGTTAATTCCCTTGATAATTCTTCCCTTAAATAATAGTTAATAAACCAAATGCTCCATTCCTTATTCTGTGTTTTTGAATCTGGTATTTTCTTTATCTTTTATTATGTTTGGTAATCTAATAATAAAAGTATTTTTTGTTAACAATGTGTTTTTCAATGTAAACCTTACCGTACATCAAAGGTTTCACATAATCTCGAATATTACTCTTTGAGTAACATTTGGGGTTTTAATTCTAACAATTGTGCTTGGGATTTCAAAACTGATCTTTTTAATTTGGTATCTAAAAGATTTCTCCTTTTTCTCAGACATGTTTTCTTATTTTAAATGACAATCTAACCTCTGCTAATTTCAAATAAAAACATAACAATCTCTTTGATACTACCAACATTTCTCAATGAAAGACTCTAGTGCTTAGAAGGCATTGTTACCAATACCACAAAAATCTAGCAGGGATTATGGAAACGAAACTGAGTATATTATTGGGTGCGTTCAGAGCACTAAACTGTTTAAACAGTTTATAAGTTTGAGAGTACTGAATGGATTTGTTTACTTCTAACAGTTGGTCAACATACTCAACATAAAATTTGTATGTTTACTGAACTAAACGGTGCAACACAAGCGCCATCTAACAAAAAACATCGTCAAGAGCATTTAACCCTTATGCAAAATAAACAAGATGCCAAATAATAATATAATCCTAGTAACAAAAAAAGTTTTGCTATTAAATTGTAAGTTTTCCTGATTTGTAATTTCTTGGTCTCAAACCATCCTAATTTCAGCTGAAATTATAATACAAATAACAGATTGTCTAAAATAAAACTGTTCATTGTATGTCAATCAACGCTCAAACATACTGTTGAGACAACGTGGCGTTCAGTGTCTAGCATAGTGTTGACTGCAAACTTAAACAAAACATTGTTTACCGTTTAGCTAAACAGTTTAGTGCTCTGAATGCGCCCATTGTTTCAAGTTCGATACAGGATGCCCTGTAAAAGACATATAAATGTCACATTATTATTAAAAGTAAACTGAAAACTCTAATTAGCGTTTTGTTCTCCGTGGCTTACTTGACAACATGATACTTGTAGATATTATTCTGGAATACAAATGTCATGCAGTCATTAACCCAACATCAGTTGTTGCTTAGTTATCAAGTAAATAGTATGTTAGTAGTTAGTACTAGTAAGTTGGTTTTTAGAAAATGGATGGTAACAGCAGTTTAGAAATTCTAATGTTAGTGTTAGCTCACATGTTCCAAAATAAATTTTTCTTATCAAGAACATTATAATGCAGATATCTTCAATTTTCTGGGCATTTCTTTCTGGTAGAATTTTTAAATTGAAACCAAACAGTATAACTTGAAAATGAAGCCCCGGAAAGTATTTTGTTATATTTTAGTATTTGCTTAGATTTCATCAAGGAACTACACTGTACTCTTGTCGTGCACCATTTACGGAGCACCCTGTATTTTAATTTCATGATTTCAGAAAGAGTTAATGTATAGCAGCTTGTCAAAAGTTCTTTTTTCATCACACAACACACCTATCATCTTGGCAAATATCCACATTCATGATAAAAGATTCAACTTTACTGCCTTGATACACAAATAATTACAGTTTAAAATCAAACAGTCAAACATGAGTAGGGAAGTGGCAAGGGTCAGAAACCTAATCTGGTAAGAATTAGTCACATGTAATTATAAAACATATCAACAGATCATAAAACATTAAGTAAAGAATACCAAGAAACAGAAAAGAGCTTAGTTACTCAGAATAACTAGATTACAAAAAGTTAATCTTATTTGTAGTTACCTGACAACTTTGATAATAAACAAGATAATAAACATTAACAATTACTTGTATTATTTGCAATCAATTTTAAAGATATCAAGAAACAGAAAGAATTGGTTTAGTACATAGAATTACCATAGTTTCTTTACTAATGGATGGAGGTAATGGATGAAATCGTGGAAGCCCAGTAGACCATCGATGCCTATTATTACTTTGATTTTTCTCTTTATTCTTTTCTTTTTCTCTGCCTAAAGTTGCACTTTTAATCTTTTCACTAGATTTACTACGTCCCATCAAAATTCCCCATCGTTTTCTTTTCGTTTTACCTGAGCTATTATTAGACGCACAGCTGGTATCACTGAAAATCTCACCACTAGTATTGGCAGTGTCCTGAAATGTACTACTAGTTCCGGAAGTATTTGCTGAAGAGGCAGCTTTGTTTATGGTAAAAGTATTCATTCTAGTCATTGCTGGTGGTTCATTTACATTTGCACTAAAGTTGCTACTTGTTGATATCTGTGTAGAATTGAGATTCTGCGAGGAAGTTGATGATTGATTCAATAAGCTGCCAGTGCTTCCTAAATTAGTTGGATTTGAACTATGGCTGTTTAAATCAGTCTTTGATGATTTGGCACTATTCATACTTCTATCAATATTAGCATATAAGTTTTCCCTATTTGTTTGTGTATCATTAAAATTTTGCTGCGTATTAGCTGCTACTTGATTTTGTACATTATTCACTAATGCGTGATTTATAACTTGACTGATTTCAGGAGCCGACTGTATACTTTGCGTACGTGAACGCATCTGTCCATTGTCATTTTGCCATGGTAATGGGATGTTTTCATAAATAGGTTCAGATGAATTGTTTAGATTCTGTGCATGAGTTACAACTACATTCTGATTACGTGTAACAACAAATCCTGTACTTGGAAGTTGATTCTCTTGCAATATCTGCTTCATGTTTGCAGGCATGCAATAAATGATATTACCATGTTCATCATATACTTTTTTAATGTGTTTAGTAATATTTGGATTGTCAACAATCACTGCTTGGGGCCTTCCTAAAATGTTATTTTCAAAGAATGACGCTAAGTTTTCATATGTTCCATGTTGAGCAGCAGGAAGGTAACTTTGTGACCGATGTACAGGATGTGTCTGTTGATGAGCATATAATGCTTGTCCATACTGTTTTAAATAATGCTGATTAATCAAATTGCCATTTGAAACCAAATCAGGACTTGATCCGGAAACAAGATTGTTAATAAAATTATTTTGTGGTTTAGCTTGTTGTGAAATTCCTGCTAGATCAGGAGTTGAATTTGAACTAATTCTATTACTTGGATAAGGAGGAGGTGGTTTGTACATATGTAACAGTCTCATTCCTTCGGTTAAGTCAGCAACATTGTGATGATTTTCATCAGCTAACATTTGTGACTGAGTGTAACCAGAATTATATAAAGAGGCCATAATATTCTTTTG
Organism: Ignelater luminosus; assembly: GCA_011009095.1. Classification (NCBI taxonomy): domain Eukaryota; kingdom Metazoa; phylum Arthropoda; class Insecta; order Coleoptera; family Elateridae; genus Ignelater; species Ignelater luminosus. The sequence goes on from VTPC01001044.1 coordinate 11,362, forward strand.
CTCGATGTTGTTATGGGTTACATCAGGATACCTAAGATGGGAAGCATATGCATCAGCTTGATGAATTTCAGGTTGAGAACTGTACAACATGGCATGAGTATTTCTCAGAGGCTCTCTATTAGGTATGGCACCTGAGGAATTACGATATTTTTGTTGTATGGCAGTTTCATAATCAGGAGCAGGTCTGTAAGAAGGTAGTAAACTGCGCAATTTATCAATATCAGTTGGAGTGTTTAGATCTAGACAAGAAGTTGATTGAGCACGTTGAGTTAATGCATGAGTGACAGATGAGCGATCCCATTGATGAGAAACATTTGAAATTTCTTCATAGCTATCTAGTTTTCTTGTACTATTCTATTAGAAAAATCAGAATCATAAAATTTAAAAAAATATGTAAATAACTTTAAATGCAATATGGTAATACTTACATCAACATTAGATTGTTGAAAAACTGGAGGACCTTTATCAGTCTGGTCAAGAGTACTATCCATTTCATACTCACGAAAAAACATGTGTTGCAATACACAAAATCTCCAAGCATTTTTAGCACTTTCTACATCACTAAAATGAAATTCTGCCTTGTCAGACCCTATTACTGATTCAATAGTAAAATCTCTTTTGTGATTTATCACATTGCTTATATCAACCCAACTAAAATAACAGAGAAATGTCTTATAAGACTTGTGTTCATTGTTATAGTATTTACCCATAACTTCGACCTTCTCTTCCACTTGGGAATGTTACTGCAACACCAGTCAAAGATACTCCTATAATAACATCTTCTCCTCCATAATCTTTGACAGCAAATGTTTCTTGTCCATAACCATCTAATCTTTGACATGCACATATATAATACTCTTCTGCAGTGCCTTGAGGTAAATTATGTAGTACAGCATGTTGTCTACTTGCAGCATCAGTCAATGATTCTAAAAGTGCTGGATCAGTAAAACTCTAAAAGAAATATAAAAAACTTTTTAAAGGTACACATTTTACAAATTCTTTAGTTGGTTTTAATTAATTAATCATGACATCAAATAAAATATTGACCACAAAGCTCACAGTCATGAATGTTTGTCTAGTTCAAATTTCAATCAAGGTTAAACTGCATGGAAACGATTATTGTAATAATTATTTCTATGCAGTTGAATCTTGATACAACAGGTGTCATCTACACTCATAACATTTCTTTGATGTAATAATGAAAAAACTGATCAACAAAGCTAATTTGAAATAAGTATTCACCTTAGGAAATAATTGAAAATCTTTAAGGTAATGAGCAGTGTGACGTTCGGCATCAAAATTCCCAAATTCTGCTTGCATACAATAACTAGCCAATTCTACTGCCTGTTGAGGGTTACATAATATGCGACCTTCTATTACATCCATTTTCAATTGCAAGAAGTAATGATACCTAAGACAAAAAATTAACCATTCAATTATTTTCATGCAAACAATTGAAAAATGTGAAATTAGTCATATTTTGTTACAAGACTTTACTTATTAAATACTACACATATCTATCAGATTTTAATTAATATCATTTACAAAGTCCAAGCAAAGGTTTAAGAACATATTACACTTTCATCACAAATGATAATAAACATCTGCTTTAATTTTAAAACATAAAAAACATGAAAATTCTTTTCTTTACTTGCTTGAGTTCTATGGCAAATTTTTTTTTCAATAGAAATTAAATTTACTTTCTATATAACATTTACAATTAAATATATCTGTTTGATAATTACCGTGTAACTTCATCATTTAACAAACGACATCCAGAAATTACATAATACATAACCCTTAAGCAAACATTTAAGGTTCTTGCATGTTTATCTAGTTGCCTTTTAATAGGCCTATCAAGTTCCAACCAACACAGATTCCCATCTTTAGATTGACTTATATACTGCAGGCCGAAGAATTTAGGCTGATTAAGTCCAAGTTTTTGACAAACAACATCCAAGCAATCTTGTCCTGTGCTTTCTGATGATAATGTACATTCAACATTGGTACCATCTAGCATTTCCACGGTTATTACAAAGAGTGATTTAGATACAACACTATAGTGTCGTGACTTCTTTAATTTCAACTTGAAAGGCATATTATACAATTTATCGACCTGAAAAGACAATACTTATTTAATTAATGAAAGATCATTTAATCTACAGAATTCTAATTTAATAAATTAAACCAATTAAGTAATATAATGTTAGATTATTTTTAAAGCTAATTTATCAGAAACCAAAAGTTCATGCTAGACAAGTGGTTTTTATAAAATGCGTTGTAAATTTTAAAATATATTATAAATTATAATTTTATAATTTACACAATTACCTAAACTAATGAAGATAATAAAATAAGAAGGGTGTAGTCTTGCTTTTCCCTTATTTATCTATATTATTTGTATTCAATTCACATTTTGACAGTGCTTTAATACGTTATTATAATGCGGTGCCGTCGCCGTAAGCTATTTGTTGGTAAAATAGATAACAATGGATGAAATACCAATCATTGTTTGAATTTTCGTTGCTTGGGGACAGCACTGCATTTTACACTACGTTAAGGTTTACTACTACGTGTTTCAAAACACTATTTTCACAGATGAATGGCAGAAGAATCCATTCACGTACAAATAACTACAGAGGCGTACGTACAGACAATTCTAATAAGCGCATTATTTTAATCGCGGTATTATTAGACGCTTTCCATTTGATGTTGTGTACGTGCTGTTGCGTACTCAGTCCTACCGTATTTTCGACGTATCAAAAGAAACGACCGTTTTAAAAATAGTACTGTTCCGCTTTATTGAACCTAACGTTTATTATTATTCCTAACCTATAAAATTTATATAAACTTCAAAACGCAATAATCTAAAAAATATTTACAGTAAAATAGAAATACACATTAAATACAGTACGTTCTTATATTATAGAATTCAGAGTAGACCTTGAAATGATATTTTTGTAACAGTGTACTTTGAAGTTTCACTTAAGTTACTAAACACATGTTTATAGGTTAGAGATCTGTCATTTGTGTTATTGTTTTAAATAAATGTAGATTTTTCGTTTTTAGGTTGTAAGCTTGAATTTCCTGTATCTTTGTCGTAACAATGTGATAGAATCAAAGCCTACTCAGAATTTTATAATTAAAAAGCAGGCTGCACACGCGTGTACACTAGGGTTGCTAGATCTCCTATATTTAACTAAAATCTCCTATTTTCTATTTACTATTGAATATAGGAGTAAATCTCTTATATTTTACTGTTTTCCATTATAATTTATAATCCTTAAAAAAAGAATATAAAAAAACAACTTATTTCATATTTCAGACTTAAATTTTCGTTTACGTTAAGTGTGTTGCCTAACCAACATTTTAATTAAGTGATATTTATTGTTTGTATTTGATATTAAAAGGACTTTTATTTATTTAAGTAGGCTTAAATAAGTGATTTTTTATGTTTTTTATTGTGGAAATAAAGTTGTGTTTGTTATTTCTTACAACTGTTTTGCGTTAATACAACAAGTTAAAAAATTTTCACGTGATCTATATTCTCCTATATTTTCTCATCTTATCTTCCATTATTTGCTTTTTACAATCTGGCAACCCTAGTGTACACGCCAAATAAGAAATCTAACCTCACAAATCAACTTAATATCTCCCACTTCTATAAGTTTAGGCGGTTTAGATACGGAACGTATATCGGAAATTAGGTAGAGACCGTAACGGTAAGAGGGAAACATAATTATAAATGGTACAGTTTAAATATTCAAATGAAACATATGTTTATACATAAAAGTACAGTTCAAAACCGTTGTGTACAGTTTCCAGCACTAAATGGAAAGCCCTATTGCAACAATAATTGTTGAACATGTCAGATATATAAAGTATTCATAAAAGTTTCTGGGTCCAGATGGCTATGAAATCTAATTTTGATGTGCGGCCTTGTTGATTTATTTAAACAACTAATGCGTATTTGTTTTCTGTCAATTGTCAATTGCAAATGTGATTGTCCTGCATTTAGCAATTTAGTTAATCTTTATTTATTTATTTATTTAAGGTTTATTCATTTTTGAATAAATTCTTGTTATTTTTTTAACTACTGATCTTTAAAAAAATCTTAAATAAGATTAGGCAACCATCATAACAAGGATGCAATGCGTGTAACGTTACAAACATTTTAATACATATCCTGTTTTTCAAAAGGCGGCAAATGCAGTCGCAAGCATGATTTCACAGCCCACTGAATCCAGCAACATTTATGAACACTTTGTATAAACTTTGTTATAGAAAAACAATTAGTCACCCTGTATACAGGGTGTCTCTAAAAGGTCTGTACAAACCTTACCATTAAGTTTTTCTGAATGCTTGGAATGTTCTTGCGTTACCATGGAAATGAAGCAAACTGATGTTATTATTTTTCTGATCTGTACGTTTGACATTTTACGTTCCTACAGAACACTTCATCAGATCGGACAAACAGCGTTAATTTCTTCATTTCCATGGTAACGCAAATTATTTTCTTCATGCAGTTGAAACCAGTTAAAATGCAAGCATGATCATGACAAAATTTAAAACAAAACAAAAATTCTTCAATCTCGATTATCTCGAAAAGTAAAAATTCTAAGTTGATTTCAAAAAAACTTCAATCTTTATTATTTCGAAAAGTATTTGAGACATCGAAAAACCGATTATGTATCTGTAATCAGGAGAGAATTCTAAGCTGATTTCATATACCGAGTGGCCCAAAAGTCTGGAAACGGTTAAATTGCTTGAGAAATAACACTTTATATTAGAAAGTTACGAAATACGTGATGTCTTATTTTTAAAGATCTATTTTCTGATTCTCTATCGAAAATTGTTTATGGACAAGTAAACCCACCCCCACCCCCGCCATCCATTTGGAATACAAAGAAACTTATCAGAAAGTTGCATTTTTATTTAAAGAGTTTTATTTTTTCCAACCTTCGTGTAAGGATGGCGGGGGTGGGGATGGTTTTTTGTACATAAACAATTTTCAATAGAGAATTAAAAAATACAAAAAAATTGAGGGTTCCCATTTACAATTCTTAAATCTACACCCCTCACTCCACCCGCAAGTGGGGGTAAGGGTGACTTTCACGTGCCACGCTTGAATAGATCTTTGAAAATAGAAAAACACGTATTTCGTAACTTTCTAATCCGAAAAGTGTATTTCTCGAGATATTTAACCGTTTCCAGACTTTTGGCCACCCGGTATAACATGTCCTGTAAAGTTAGGGAAACATGACAACAGGCCTACAGACACACAGACAGACAAAATGTATGAATTCAAATACGAAATTTTTTTAATTTCGTCGAAAAGCTAATTTTCTCGGAAACTGTTAAGCCTATGAAAAAATCGGAAGAAGTAAATCTTCTTTTAAAAGAAGTGTATTTTTAAATAATGGAGTTTAAATTAAATAATTACGTTTTTCGCATGCTTGAAATGTCCTTACTCGTTTCGTTAAGCATCCAAGAAGCTTATTTTCTCAGAATACGGTTGAGCTTATAAAAAAGTCGCAAGACTGGACTGGCTTTTCCTATAAAAAGTCTAGGTACTCTTAGAGATAGTAATGCTCAGAGCTCAAATTTAGAGATCTTGCTCATAGAAAGAGTTCTAGGCTTTCAAAGAGAGGTCCCACATAGCAGAGACACGTCATACCGACGTAAGTGTTTGGTCATTCATAACGTCAATCTTCCCATTAAAATGACGTGTTGTAAACGTAAATATTACATACATAAGTCACAGCCCAGTGACGTCATATCACAACGTCGTTTTGACGTCACACCACAACGCCACCTTGACGTCAGTTAAAAAGCCACAAAGACGTCCCTTGAATGTAATAAATAAACCACAATTTACAAAAAGAAAATATATTATTAGAATATAGATACAAATGCAGTTACAGAAAAACGAGAGAAACCCACACAGTAGATGTGACCTGTGAACCAAAAAATTCCACCTCAAGAGACTCACATTTTGAACTGTTTGTATTTTGATTCAGATATAAGTACTAGGACAAATTCAATGACTGTCAGTTTGAATTTCAAGTTATTTTGAGTTTGACAAATCTTAAATCTATATTTTTTTTATTAAATGCTTTTTTATTGATTTATCTATATAATTTGTTTATAATATCGAATATTCACAGGAAACATCTAGTTTTAACCAGGTTTTGGTTCTATTGATGGTTGATAGTTCTAACGAATTAATCTGTTATGACTAATATTCATTATTTTACAAGATCAATCTTGGAAGTAATATTTTTGGTTCATGGTTACAAATACAAAATCTGAACTAAATTGCAGAAATACTCTTACAAGTATAAAAACACTTACATATTATAATACATCTATATACACTCACTTGCAAAACGAAAGTACACCAGCCCAAAAAATTTGCGACTCTTCATTAGTGTAATATTGCAATTCATTCTTCATTTTATTGGCAAGTGTATCAGTTAAAACATGTTTCAGGGTATTATTTACTCTTGATGTTAGGTCTCTTCCACCCAGTATAGATAAATATGAGCTCTACAACAAATACAAAAGAAATGCATACAATAACATGCAATAAGAAATGACTTACAAATTCAATCAATGTTCAGGTTTCTGCAAGTATTCTTCAATATTTTGCAGCTCCTGTTGATTTGATGGTGGCAGACTTAAGGGAATCTCTGGAATTTGAATTGTTGAATTTCTAGAGACAGGATGGTTATGAAGAATGCTCAGAATCTGATTATTCTGTTGCTTTAAATGTGCTAAAGTAGAAAGCACTTTTTTCAAAACTAAAAACCAAAAAACTGTATTAAAGTTTCCTTTTTTCTCTACAAAATCAAGTTTACCAGCATTTATGTTCAACTGTGTTTCACAAGGAGTATAGGTAGCTGATAATTGATTGTCAGCAGACGCAGCTACTAAATATGACGTTATTGGTGTTGATGCCAACTGAGATGATCATCCTGCTTCTAAACTACAACTATACTGAAGGCAGGAGGTGCTGCACCTATACATTTTTCTGTTTTAGAAAAGTATTTTATGCTAAAATGATTGCTTACCAGATGTTGTATTTTTCAAATTGTTTTGGGTAATTTTTCGATTCTTTCTGAGTAAACTTTGTGAAACTTCCTTGCATTTTCTTCTCTAATGCTATTTCTTATTATTTTTATCTTTGGAAGATCATCTTCCACAGCCTTTGTGCTTACTGTAAAAATACATTATATTACCTTTGATTGGGGTATTAAAAATCTCTGTTGATAGTATTATTATTAATTGGTTACCAAAAGCTCTAAAATTTTTCTAACATCCCAAGAATAAATAAAATGAAAACTAGTGCACCGAATACAATTATATAATAGAATATCATAATTGTATACACCGTACTATTATACTTTTAAATATTTTAAATTTTAATATCAGTTAATATTAAAACGGTTCCTACAAAATTCTAGCGATAAGTCTGATGTAATATGAATGCAGCTTTACGAATTTTCCCAACGTACATTTTGGTACATCTGTGTATTAACAATTTTGGGGAATCCCCGAACTTGATGGCAATAACCTTATGCAAGTCTTAAAAATTCTATATGGTTTATAACAATTTCCTTATTCTTTGTTTTAATACGATAACCCGGGGTGCGCGATACTTGGACTTGCACAACACTTGTGTGTTCTTGGGAGGCAAGAAGACAACTCTAGGGGCTGTGGAATTTAAAAAATGGGAATGGACCGTAGGAGGTGGGGCTGAAAAGCTATTATATTTACAGTCTATTTCATGAACAAAAAAAGAATTTTTTTTTCTTAGCAAATAGTAACGAACAATCAAGTAAAATTAATTAATTAAAATAAACAAAATTATACGTATATGTATCTAAAATATTTATTTACAACTAAACTTAACAATAATACTTACCTAAATTTACTTATTCAAAAGCAAATTTCACAACGTGAACACCGTCGATATAAAAGCAAGAAATTCGAGTTATATCGAAAAGTTCCGATCTACTTGAAGAGCCAAATTTTCGGCGCTAATTTTTAATTTACATTATTATTACATTCTGTTAAGTTGAATTATTTTCTAAATAGAATATTCATATAAAAACCCAAAAAAGTATAAATCAATCATAGATATTTAACTTTTTATTTTTGAAACTGACAAATAGATACTAATGAAATTTCCAGATTTCTTTTTTTATTATGGAATATAAAGCTATTATTATATTATCGAAAGCCGGAAACCGGGTAAAAGGTGTAGATTTTATTTAATTTTTTTTTTAGATAAAGGTATGTACATATAAACGTCAAATAGACGGTACCGTGACGTCTTAAAAATTACGTTTTTATTTCGTCCCAACACTTACGTGTTTAAAACGCCAGTTTTTGGGCTTACGACGTCGACAACCAAAATTACTTACCGTCGACGTCAATATAACGTGTGTCTGCTATGTGGGGTGTAGTACATGCAAAGCTCTGTATTGTAAATTATTAATCACATCGATATTTTTAGGGAAAAAAGCATCTTAACTGCGCAAATCATCTTACCAAATCTCATTGACAGTGAGTCATTACAATGCTGTTAAAAAAGAAAAGAAGATTTGACCAACTTCGACGGCGTTTAAGTGGAAAACTGAAAACTTTCTACCTAACTTTTTTATGATGAACCATCATCATTTGACCACTAGAATTAGTTATTTCCAGATGCACCCTCTATTTTCTTATCTTCTTATTCCACGTCTAATACTGATTATGGTATAGCTTTATAGAGGATTAAACCAAACAGTTTTGGCGTTATTAAATGCTTCCTTGTAAAACATTGACATTGTTAAATACATATAATGATTTGGCTTTAAAAACCTTCCAGTGATAAACTTTGATGCCTGATCTTTATAAATGATTATTAAAATTTACACCTATACTTATAAATTACATCTCTTTTGTACAGGGTAATCAAGAAATGAAAAACATATTTCTATTCAAATTGTTAAATAGAACACCCTGAATTTTTGAATATTCTCTTATTCCATATTCATTGCTGATTGCAACAATATAGCATTATGTGAGTCTACACCTAACAGCTTCGACACTATTCAGTTATTTGTTGGGACACTATCAAACTTCTCAACCAGCCCTGGTATAAATAAGGATTGTAAATTCACAACCTCACTAAAGTAAACTAGATCTTTTTAGCTACAAACCTTTTTTCTAAAAGACAATATTTAGGAAGGCTAAATCTAACTCAGTTTTTTTTCTACCTTTTTCTGCGTTCTATGACTTTCTGAAGATATTACGATTAAAACTGGACACTGCTTTGCAACTTTTATGTACATATGTACATTTACACTGCAATCCATGAGTAAATAATGTGTTTAAACAACAATATACACTATACACCTTTTCTTAAAATTTATTATCATCTATTTACACTAAAAACATTTTTGTGCCTATCCCATTTCCCTAAATAAGGCTGAAAATAAATTATACATGAAATAGAAGAAGGCAATATAATACACTTTGTAGCTTAAAATTACATTGCTGAAAGCACAATGTTCATTACAACTGCAGATCCTAGCATAGCATAACCGGTTGTGTATACTCCTTGAAGATTAAGAAATTTTCCAAGGTCCCAAATGAGATGACGGATACCATTACAAAAATGATATGAAAATGGAAATGCAAGAATAAATTTTGCTGTAAACAGTGATGCTGAACCAAGTTGTATTGCATCTACATAATGTGATATTTGATCAGGTAATACCAATGCTCCTCCGCCTAATAAGAAAGCATATCCAGCTAATACTCCTCCTGAAATTCGTTTTTAAAATTAAATATTAAAAAGAATATTTATAATATAATCCAACATTTACCAGTCATTCGGTGAGTAATTGATAATGTACTGGTGAGCTGTATTGCGTAAATACTCAAGTGTGGTGATTGTGGTCGACCTAATTTCAAGTTATGTTCATCATGATCCTGTTCTGGTGGAGGTTTGTAAGGTACAGCTTTCAATGTTACATGTCGGGATAATGTAAGATAATCAGGTTTATTATAAAATATCAATTGTGGAGTAACTCTACGACTTGCTAATCTAAAATATGTTACATAATAACTAGAAACTTATAAATATTATAATTTTTTTTTCTGTTTATAATAACCGCTTACCTACAAACAACTGACATTTCTAAAGTTATATATGGGTAATACAACCTATAATTTTTAAATTTATAATTCAAAAGTTTTATATTTTTCTGTCAACCCAAGTCGTACTTATAGGTTAACAAGGATACGTAAAGCGTCCACGTACGTACACAGTGAGTGCACAAATACATAAGTCATGTAAAATGTAGTCATGAATATTTCTATTGAAAATAAAGATGGCATGACAATACATGTATCCCTAAAACTTTAATTATAATGTTAAAACAGTCAGGTATTCAGTTTACTCTGAATTTCAATTATTTACACCAAATGGACTCTACCTACGCCCATGTACAATTACCTGTCAAGAATTTTTATTTTAAATTTTGCAAAAAGCAAATTCTAGATAGATTTAAGTTTAATATTGTAAGAGAAGGAATAATATATTGCAGAGTATCAATTAAATATATTTAAGATTCCCAAATATTTTAAATTTTAGTATATTATAATCATTATATTATTGGTATGACTTGAGAGTTAAAATTAACCAATCAGAACATATCTAACAAAAACAATTTTGTGTGCTGTGAAACTTGGCGTCGCTTCATAAGCGTCGGTTTGACGGTTTGACTTGCACTTTCTTTATAATTAATAATAATCTTATAATTTGTTAAAGGTAAGTACAATAAATCCATTAATTGTTTAATTCGTATTTTTAGAAATATGAAACTTTGTGATGTAAGAAAACTGTTGAGACTTTTTGCCGCGCTTGCCATACGCTTGCGTAACCTCCAGCGTGAATTACTGTTATTTACATTTCCATCCAAACATAAACAAAGACGTTGTATATTACATAATAACATATTCCTTTTGTTTTATAAATATATTTAATTCTTTAGAATGGAGTATTTTACTTTGGAACACACACTTTTGAATTCCTTTTGCTGTCAGTTTCAAACCTGTTTTCATGCTTCAGATGGCAAAACCAAAAGGTGAAACTTCAAAAAGTGCAAAAAGGGATGAATCAGTTGGTAGAAACAAGAAAGATACTCCTCCATCGAGAACATTTAGGAAAACGCCAGTGAGAGAAAAAAATAAAAGTCCCAGTAGAACTACAAAAACACCTCCTGCGAGTCCATCTAAAACCACAGCACCTAAAAGTCCATCACGTAAAAGTCCTTCACGTAAAAGTCCGTCTCGTAAAAGTCCATCACGTAAAAGTCCATCGCGACGAAGTCCCATCAGACGTGAACCCATTTCTGCCAAGCGATCACCAGGTCGTCCAGGCAGATCAGATGAAACATCCGATTCCAAACGACAAAAGTCAACAGGTAATACTGATAATTGCTTCAGATAATATATTTAATTTTCTGAAATTCTAATTATTTTCAGTAGTAAAATCCCAGAAGGAGATTGATTTAGATACTGATTCTGACAGTCCCGATATCACTCACAGTATCTATTTAGAAAAACCAAAAGCAGCAGTACGAGGGCGCGCAAGAAGGTCAGAAACTGAGTTCTTTCCAAAGGTATATGGCTGTTTTTATTAATGATTAATTTAGTATATTAGCTCACTTTTATAGGTGGTTTTACAGAATATACAAACAGTCAAAGAACCTACTCCTGTAGCAGAGAAAGATGTTAGCAGTTATATCAGTCTGGTTCGACGGCCCATTCAGAAATCACAATCACGCGAAATCGATCGTATTGTTCATCTGAAACATAGTGAAGCAACGATTCAAAAACTCACAGAATTTTCAGATGAGGATGAAATTCCAACATTCCGCTCTGGCTTAGTTAGAGAAATATCAGAGCGACGTAGCGAACCAAAAGTTATAGATGAGCAAACTAAAGCTGAACTTGGTGAATGGATCGGAGCACTACTAGGCATAATTTCTACACCTCTTTTTGTAATTGCTCTCTTCATTTGTTGTGATGAAAACCAGTGTTCATTTACGAAATTACCAAATTTTCAAAAGTACAAATATTTCTCCACATACATAAACACTTCTGCTTTACTCGCTTATTCAGCATATGCTTTATTTGTTGCGATTTTAAGTGCCCTTCCTATTGGTGGATCAAAAACTAGTGGTTTATTGAATAAACATGGAAAATTAGATTATGTGTTAAATGGATGGTTTTGTTTTATACTTACTAGTTTAGCCTTAGTAAGTTTAGAATATTTTAAAGTACCTGTTATATCTTTCATTCTTAAAAGATATTTTCAACTAGCTATAAGTGCTATAATAATAGGGATTTTCATTGCTATATATCTATATGTACGTAGTTTCTTTGTCCCCATAAGTGCTCTGAATCCTTACACCATTAGCAACAGCAAAGTTTATAACTTTTGGGTTGGAAGAGAAGTAAATCCAAGGGCTTTCAATAGAATTGACATCAAATTGTATATGATGAGGCTTTTTGTAATTGGAATGGTAAGTAGCTGAAAATGTTAGGAAGTATTAGTATGAAAAAATTCTTGATCATTTTTAACATTTTCTATTTTCTCGTATAATTCTTATTAAAAATAAGATTTGAGTTTTTAAATTATCAAATGTCATGTTTATCCAGAATAATTTGAATTTTAATATTGCAACACATTTTTTTAGTTTTAGGAAAATTTTTATTTATTATTGCATCATTTTTTTTCCATTTTCAATGTTAAAAAAGTTAGGGGGCACCCGGGTTTGAACCGGGGACCTCTCGATCTGCAGTCGAATGCTCTACCACTGAGCTATACCCCCTCATATGAGCAGAGTTAATTATTTCTTATATGATATCAAAAAACCACCCACAAATTTCCTTTCTGGTAATGCTAAATAATGTGTAGGCCAACTGGAATTTTAATTTGTATTAGAAAACTAGAATACACAACATTCTTCATTTTGTCAAGTGTAGGCATATGTTCAAAAAGATGCACAGAAAAAATAAGCATTCAAGACATTTAGTAAAAAAAAAATTGAAGTTTTTAATGGTTTTAAATTATAATATTTTATTAATACAGGAATCTTAGATGGAAGCTTCTTTAAATACTTTTTTTGTTTTACTGTGTAAGAGCTCAATGAATTCGAGGGCTCTTTGCCCTACAAAACTTATTAAAGACAAAAACATTTTAAAGAACTTATATTGCAAGGGGCCCACAGAATCTCTGTATGTTACTGCATAAAATCCATTGTGTAATATTCTCAAGTTGAAGATTGTTTCAAGTTGTTGAAATTTCAAATAATACCAGCTTATATTAACAGTAAAAGTTCCTTTTGTTCTTGTATTTAATCGGCTTTTCAAAGATAAACACTTACTTAATGCTTTTTTTACAACAGGCAGTCATTAAAATTCCAGTTCTCAGGAGGCTATGGAAAACAAATCATGTCTTAGCAGATTTCATAAAATTATCTGTCAAATTGACAGTTTGCATTAGAAACAATTAGAAATCATCAGTTTATAGGTTATGTATTGGCATGCATTGTGTCTTAAGCTACACCGTACCAAAATATTCAAAAGCCTACTGAGAACTGAAATTTTAATAATCATCGCTTGGTATTTGATGATAATATTGCGGAGTTAAATTCCTTTGTTGAATGATTGTTTACTTCTGATGCGATATTGTTATTTCAAGTATGTGTTATTCTGAACTATTTTTCATTATCTTATCTTTTAAATTACATATCTTGTTTACATTTAGTTTTTATTTGAAAAAGAGGAATTTTATTTTTGACCTTTATTTTATTTACCATTTATACTACATACAGTTTGTCTTAGGCTACTAGGAACATAGTCGCTATTGTTCTATATGTATCCAAGGTTATGGAACAATCGTTAACTATAAAATTACTAAAAATAAACAAAATACAGCCTGTCTGAGGCTTCTATGTACTTTCGTAGTCTAGGTAACGGATACTTGTTATTTAATATAATTGTTTTAATAATAATCACAAAACTAGTAGACACCCTTGACCAAATTAAAAAAAGAATAATATCATGAGGATATGTCAATTTGAAAATTTTGACTGTTGGATTCTGTTACTTGTTATTAATTTTTTTAATTGAGTTTTTCAAAAACATGGATGTTTATTTGATTCCAGAAAAGGTACAAGTTGTAAAATAGCATTACTTGAGAAATTCTTATCGTGACATAATCAATTTATTCGTTAATGCATTTGAAAACTGACATCTACCGTCAGTTACAACCATTAGCAGAATAATTTCGAATTTTGAAAAGTTTGGATGTGTTTCTCTAAATTTTCATAAAAATAGAACTTTTCATGAAAAAACGCAAGAGGAAAATCAACAAGTAGCTGTGCTGCAATTGAAGAAAATAATTTTCTATCTCTGAGGTAAGTTGATGAGGTTTTAGACATTAGCAAAGATACCGTTCGCAAAATTTTGAAAGAAAATAATTATAAATGTTTCAAAATTGAGAAAACTCAACAGTTATTTCCTGAAGATCAAATTAAGAAGAATGGAATTCTGCGAAACGTTTATGGAAATAGCAAATCGAGAGCATAATTTTATCAGCAATATTTTATTTAGTGACGAATGTACTTTCTCTCTTAATGACCGTCACAACCCTTCTGTAGTTCGTTACTGGTCCCGCCAAAACACCCATGAACATTACGATTATCGTACCCAGTATTCTCTAAAGTTAAATGTTTGGACAGGGATTATATTATTGGGCCATTCTTTATAAATCAAAATTTAAATGGAATTAGATATTTAAATCTTCTGGAGGCTGAAGTGATTCCAATGCTTCATCAAAGGGGCATTAGATTGGAAAGTATATGGTTCCAGCAAGATGGATGTCCCGCTCATGAAACTGCGCAAGTACAAGAATTTTTAAATAATACTTTTCCAAACCGCCTAATAAGTCGTAGAGGAAGGATCAGGTGGCCGCCAAGGTCGCCTGATTTATCAGTGAATGACTTTTTTTATGGGGGCATATTAAAAATGTTATTTATCGCCAAGAAGAAACGAGAGCCCATACCTTGGACGAGCTCAGAGAAAAGATTATCCAAGCTATTAACTCTGTGACTCCTTTAATATTAAGAAATGTTAGGCAAGGATTTTACGATCGTCTGGGTTATTGTTTGGCTCAGGAAGGCGACTTATTTGAACATTTATTGTAAATGTAAAATTAAATTGTAGAACTTTTGTATTTTTGAGAGAACTGAATAATTTAGAATTTTTGAAAAGTGTTTTTTTTTATTGTAAATACCTATTTTTTTTTGTTTTTGTTATTAAATAATCTCAGATTATCAAAATGCTTTTAATACGGATTTTCTTAGTTGGTTTCTATGGTTTTTATTACAGTACGAGCTTTATTAACGATTATTTCATAACCTTGGATACCATATACAATAATACCGGCTATGTAGTAGCCTAAGACAAACTGTATATAAAATCTAAATACAACTAATATGTATACTATATACAAAATTTTCTGATGAATTTTATAGAAATTACTTTTTAAAAAATTGTTGATCATTGCAATTGGAGTTTCTTGAAGCAAAAAATTTTCGAATGTGTTCTCCAAAGGGAAAGATTTGTTGTCAGAAAATGTGCACAAAACTTGCCTGCACATCAAAATCCGCTAATGACTGCTCTATTGCAATAATATAGAATAGCCAATATCAATTCTAATGTATGATTCATTTAATCATTAGAAGTAATCAATTAAAATCTTTACAATTACAGATTTGGGACAACTGAGGTTATAGGCCTCGTGCGGAGTTGCTTGTGGCGCCTCTAGTGGTTTACTTTGACATATTTAGTGTATACTATTATGCACCTGTCAAATTGTTTTAAATCTAAGTTACTATTAATTATTACTGTAATATAATGAGCAAAAAGAAGGAATGCGTACAATGGAATTCCCATAAGTCGAACTTCTGTAACTCGAATTTCTCTTCAACTTGAAATTTACTGCGTCCCTTTGCACTTCATATACTAATTGCCATATTTTGACTCCCATAACTCAAATTTCTATAACTCGAAAGAAAATAGAGGAACCAAAGCTACAAAAGTCCCTGTAACTCGAATTCGAAGAAAGGTTTATGGTCTTTATCTTTTTCTGTTGCTGCGTATGGTTAAAAAAGTAGACATTTACAACGAAATCGTATCACAACTTATTAGTATGTGATAAACTCGATACAAATTTTTATGTTTCTTAGAATACTGCACTAGATAGTATGCATATGGAGCAGCAAATGGAAATTATACGACGATACATTTATTCTTATTATTTTATATCTATGTATTACGCTTTGTTCAAATGGATTTCCTTATACTCTTCTTAGTCATTTTCGTCAAAAGTTCAGTTCATGTGATTCTTTTGCATGGTCAATATCTAATAAAATGGCACGAAACGCCATCTCAAAAGTCTTAATATTAAACAAAAAATTGAAATTTTAAAAAGTTGAAAATGGTATTAAGAAAAAACCATTGCCAAAGAATACGAAATACCACCTACTACATTATCTACTATTATCAAAAATAAAACGTCTATTACATCCTACCGATCAAGAAATCGTAGATAGTGTGGCTTCAAATGTTACTCAAAACGAAGACCAACAAAACAGTGATGATAACGACACTGAAGAAGCTGTGCCAACTAGACCTTCACATCGAGAAATTCAAAATGCCTTCAACACACCGAAGAACTTTTTTATGATGGAAGAAAATACTACGGATGCAATTTATAGTTTATTAGTGAAGATTGAATCATTTTATGAAACTATTTGTATCAAAAAAAAATATCCACCAAAACCTAATCACTGATTATTTTCTTAGAAAATAAAATTTATATGCATGTACTAATGCAGACGATGTAGTTCTGATAACAAGAAGCAAAGCTGAACTGGAAAATGTGATAAAAAGGCTAGAGAAGGCAGCTTGGAAAATGGGCTTAAGGATTAATTAAAATAAAACGAGATATATGACATGGACAGAGGAGGATTTAGTCAAAACAGTTATCTAAGGATTAGGACGGAAGAAGGTAGAGAATATAAATTTCAAGAAGTAGACAGGTTCACATATATTGGAGCCATATTTACAAGAAAACCAAACGTTACAGAAGAAATACAAGCAAGATTAGTGGCAGCGAACAAATGTGTGTATGCGTTGAACAAGGTGCTAACATCAAAAATCTGTTCGCGAACAGTGAAAGTAAGAGTGTACAAGACAGTTATCAGACCAGTAGTGACGTACGCAAGTGAAACATGGACAATGGGGAAAGTAGAACAAAAACAATTGGGGATATGGGAACGAAGATTCTTAGGAAAATTTATGGTGGAAAAAGGGTAGGGGAAAGGGGAAAGAAGGTCAAATGAAGAATTAAAGGAATTGTACACCAAACCGGACGTAGTAAGTGTAATTAGAGTACAAAGGCTAAGGTGGGCAGTGCACATAGAGAGGATGGTATAGGGAAGGGTGACCAAAGCAGTACTGGAACACACCATAGAAGGGACAAGAAGAAAAGGAAGGCCAAGGTTGAGATGGAGGAAAGAAGTAGAAGAAGATTTGAAGAAGTTAGGAGTGTCCGAATGGAAGCAAAAAGTTCAAAATAGGAAGCAGTGGCAGAAGATAGTAAAACAAACCATGGGCCTACTAGGCCTGCAGAGCTATATTATATATAATATACTAATTTTATGTGCAACTACATACGAAATAATATTTCTATACTTTGTATTTAATAAACTATGTATATTTTTATGTATTAAACGACATTTACATATAAAAAAAATTATTTTCCGTAACTCGTATTTTCATTAACTCAAACTACTAATCGCGCTCCTTGGATTTCGAGTTATGAAGGTTCTATTTTGTTGTGTAGTAAAATTAACATAATAACTATAAAAGGAGAGATGATAATATTCATTTATATTCTTTCTCAAATAAACCTTATGAAAGAGAACAAAACATAGGATACGGATACAGTCAGTTGATAGCTAAAAGTAAGGCAGCTTTTACTCTTTACTTGTACCAAATGTACAAAACACTGTTATTTACGCAAAGAAATGTCATCATAGGTCTAGTACTTAATAACAACTTAGTTTATATTCAAAGGGTAAAAACATTTCTTCATTATTCATTATAAAGTTGTCATTGACATATCTATCTTAGTCCATGTGGTTCTTTTTGGGAGTCAAAACAGCATTCAAAGATTTGCAGTATGCGCCACCTTAGAGGAAAGAAATCTCCGGATGAAAATAGTTCAGTGTACATACCAACAATTATTCCAACATTATAAGGTCACATGCAATGAGATGCACGCTATACTTTTTTAATTTCAGTTTCAGAAAAACTAGTATCAGTTTGAGAAAATGTAGATTCACTTTCAGGAAAGGTAATTTAAATTTCTGAAGACATGAACAGGGTTAGAAACGTTTCAAGTACATTCTTAGTAAACACATTCTAAAATTTGAAATCGAATTTTCTTGTAAATGAATGAACAAAATCTAAAAACAATTTACATTCCTAAATAGCCAATTAAATGCTTTTTGAAACGAGGTATTGCATGATCCTTCATGCAATTCAAATAAAATGGGATGTTGCTGCCTCTTGGAAGGGGGTTGAAGTACGGGGTAATTTTTTAGCGTCAGAAAATGTCATTTTAAATTTAAAAGTTGACGTGTTTCAGGATTTCTCGTTTACACGCTTATTAATTTATCCGTTACATTTGGACCTCAGTGTATAATTAAACTTACGCAGGTTTTAAAATTAAATATCTATGAGAATGATCCTTAGAACTTTGCATAACAAGATAGACTGCAACAGATTGCTTATAAAGTTGTCTTAAACTAGTTGTCAAACTTTACATCATTGAAAAGCTCTAAAAATGAGTTTTTAAGTAGGTAATATGAAAATCAAGTAGATATGCCATTGAAAAAAATTTGGTTTTATTTACCTTTGTAATAGACAAAAGGTGATTGCAAAAAATTTAAAAATTCAAATGGGGCAACATGGAGAATTGAAAAGCCTTTCTAATGATGTGTCACTTGAACCCTTTCCCCCCCCCCTATGGGATTGAAATTTCGAATTTACTCCAATTAACAGAACAGCATATCAGCATATAATGAATCAATCAAGTACCTTGCCGGTTCTAAAATTGTTTTTAATTATACAGGGTGTACCCTAAAGACATGTCAAATAATACATTTTTACCCCTGAATATTGTGCAAAATAATGAAACTGAATTGTCGAAAGTTTTCATAAGAAAATATCTACAGTTTTTGGAACAATAAAATACGTAGGCCCAGGATTTATATGCACTTATAAATTTCAAAATGATATGTGTTTGTAATCTATAAATTACACAAGTGTATACACTCTCTAGATCACATACTACTCATAACATTGGAAAAACCTATGTAAATTCAGCTTAACATATGTTTGCTGCATGTCAAAAGACTTGAAAATGCATAGGAATTCTAGGACTAGTAATAAGTAAGTTAAAAAAAAAACGTAATGAGAAGCGATAGAAATTTTAAAATTTTACATGACTGTGTTAAATATCTGTTTGCATAAAACATTGTTTATCGTACATCTATTTTTACTAATCTTTCTATATTCTTATTTTCTTTTTAACATTTAGATAATAAATTAATTTTTTAATGTTTTAAAAATTTGTTTAAAATTAAAAATTTTTTGCAAATTATATTTAAAAGAATGCTACAGGCAGGATTTGAACGTGGCATTTTGTATACCAAAAAAACACGATAGAGTCAAACTCATTAAACTCTGTGGAGGCCCCTAGGTAGTTGAAATCTTGGAGCTCTTATTGCAAATTATCTCCTAATACATTTTTAATTCTACCAACCAACAATTTTTATAAACCAACCACAGAAGTGTTTTACAAACTGACAGCAGACAGTTGATAAGCTTCAAGCTTCATTCACAATACCAAAATTAGTAATTAGAATTAGCACTTATAATTATACTTGGAATATCTTTGAAAACTTTCATTCACATTGTTAAAATTAATTTAGCAATTAGTCAATATTTAACTGCGCCCTCTATGAGCCATTCATAGAAAGCAGTTGCAGTTTTCTTATGTAACGATATGAAATTCGTGAAAAATATAACGCGCATGTAACTCCTATAACGTCAAAATTAAAAAAATTTGAAATACTCGAAAATTTAGAGGTTATGAATGACTGAACTAGCGACACGTGCGATATCGTGCCATACAAATATGAAAGCAAGAAATTACGAAAATGTGCATGTCAAGAATTTCAATTGGTACGTAAATTAACGAAAAAGCTTGGACCTTGCAAGCTGAAGCTTAAGCTATTAATTGATATATTGCATTAAAAAGTGTTTTCTCTATAGAGTCTTTAATGTAAAGTTTTTAGTTCTTTGAAGTTGATTTATTTTTTTTTATCTTTTGGAAACAGTTTAAGAGAGCTTGATTGCAATTTTCTTTCAAGATTAAATCAACATTATTTTGATCCATTGTTGTTAGGCCTCTAAAGGGCATAGGGCCCAATGCCTACTCTGCCTATTTGGTAATCTGACACTGCAGCAAAATACGCATTCTGCAGAAAAACCTTGATTTACTTGTTAATAGCTAAACATTAAATTATCACTTGAAATTAAAGTTACTTGAAACTCACATTTAATAAGTTTTGCATTTTGTCTATTCCTTGCCTACTTTTATTGACTTCAATTTTTAAGCTGGGTTTAACTGCATTGTAATGATTATTGTAACAATTGTTTCTATGGAGTTAAATCTTCATTAAAATTTAAATCCCAATTTTGTACAACTGGTCTTTATAAATATCATTAATTATTTAGAGATTTGGCATATATAGAATTCTATTAGAGTAGTTTCCAAATCTCGTGACACGCGAAATGCGCAAAAGGCGGAGCTCACTACGTAAGAAAGAGAAAGAAAATTGTAAAAATCATGCATTTCCAAAAACATTCGCCCTTACATTAGCGAATATTTTAGGTTAGGTTCAGTTTTGTTTTGAAGGAGAATAAAATTGTTTAAAATTATCAATAGCATCAATGAATGGCAAAGACTATGGACCATTAACAAACAAAAGGCAAACAACTTGACAACTCAACACACCAACAGCTTAGACAAGAATGACGCATAACGATTAGCAACGTTTTTGGCTACTACTTTCTTTTTTTTACATACCAATTGAAATTTAATTGAGGAGCATTTATGTAAGAAAAATCTGTCAAATCTATATAATATCTTAAATACGAGCTTAAATATAAATGGTAATAATTGATATGTTGAACATATCCCCAAATACAAAAATCTAAAGGCCTTAGATTGGGCAAAGAAGGTGACTATTTCTCAATACTAACAGAGTCAGGTAATTGCAGCTCAAGCTCTGAACCTTTTTGCTGTATGTGCAGATGCTGAATCTTGCTGATGGCAAAATCTTTTATCACCAAACAACTGTTTTGCATTTGAAAACAAATGATTAGCTAAAACATTTAAATAATAGTCACATTGATTTTTACATGCTTCTCAATAAATCGTAGAGGAAGTTCTTCTCTTCTGCAAATGGCTCCTCTCACCATTGCAGATGAAATATTTAAGTCTCTCAACAGCAATTCTGAATGTAGGAACATCAGCTATACTTCCTGCTTAAATGTTGCTGTTTTGTGCATTGTGTGGGTGCTGTAATAAAAGCCTTTCATGTAACTAAAACTTTGCATTTTATTCTTTTAATTTCTTGTCCATTTATTATTGTACAATGTAAACAAAACTTGTCATATAGTAGGTATCTAACTAGAAACTTAGGGTAAATAGGGTTTTAGAGATGCGACCTAATAGACTTTGGCAACTAGCTTTTGAGTTGGTGGTCAGAGACAAGTGCAGATTTGAGGGGGTGTTTTTACAAACTTTCACATGTGCATGATGGGTAGCGCCGTGATTAGTTGTACGGTAGTTGTTAGAACTAACATAAGTACACTAAGCGGATTACACCCAAACTAAAACTATGCAGGTAGAGAAAGCAGAAGAACCTTATTATGATTTATGATCTTAAGGAAAGTCTTTCTTATAGAAAGATCTAGGTACTTCTTGTCGGTCTTTGTATTATATCTCTTTTAAAGTATTTTATTTTAAAACTGGTAGTATTCCCACTAACTAGGATATCCTCTTTTAGGAAGACCTGACAATTCTTCCAACAAAACAATTTTATGATTTATTATTATAGCAGTCTATATTTT